>CAUYRT010083090.1:0-16360 GCA_963574885.1 Lepilemur ruficaudatus
CCAGGGCTGAGCCCCCAGGAGAGCAGCCGTGTTCCCTAAGGTCAGGGCTGCAGCACACGCCCTCTCAGAAGAGCCTGCCCGTTGTCCCCAGGAGGTGACGGTGCCACTGCCACCCCCATTGGCTCATCCTCCTGTTCTCTGTGCCATATCTGCTCTGCATTTTCCCCTCTCTGCCCTTCCACTCCCTTTCTACCGCAGTTCTTCTCTCAGGGAATCTTCGGAGGTCATTCAGACCACCCCCTGGCCTCATCTAAACCAGAACTAGGATTAGGAGGGAGACCCCTGGGCCTCGTGCCGCCTTGGGGAGCCTGGTAGAAATGCAGAATCTCAGGTCCCAGCCAGACCCCCCAAATCTGAATCTGCATTTTAACGAGGAACCAACTCCCAATACATATTAAAGTTTGGGAGGCACTGAGTGAAAGCCCTTTAGGAACGACTTACCCAGTACGGCCAGCTCGAGGCTCCAGCTTGACACTGTTGAAACCTAAAAGGTCACGTGTGAACACATAACCATATCCTATGGCTTTGACCTTGCAGGAAATAGAGACTCTCACTCTGTCCATGCTTCCATTTGAGCTCTCCACGTACTCAAAGTCCTTTTCTCCTCTAGGCTGTTATACCAATGTCTTTAACCTTGGCAGACTCCCAAGTTCAGCCATTACGGCTAGCACCCTCCCAGACCACCCGTGGGCCATGTGCCTCCGTCCGCCTGTCCCCCTGACTTCCACCCTTGGTCTCTGGGTCTCAGGCAGGGTCTCAGTGGCTCTTACTTGGTCCAGGGGATAGCTTTGGCTTTCAGAAGTGTTGCCTCCGGGCTTTGTCCTGGTGCAGTGGGCATTCACCTGCACAGCTGCAAAGGCTGCTACATGTAGGAGCCGTCAGACAGCTTTGGAAACAACAAGGTAGATCTTTTTGATTTTTGTTTTATTTTCACCATGCAGCCACCTGCCAGCATAATTCTAGGGTTTCCACTGCCAGCCAGAGCTCCCACCGATGACTTCCTGGCGTGGTCTAGCTCTGCCTCTGTGTCCCCTCCTCTCGCTGTCTGTCCCTGCCCTCCCAGATGCTCTCACCCACTTTGGTTTTCCTCATCTTCCCCTGGCTGCCGCCTCCTTCCAACATTCCTCCCCCTTCTCTCTTCCCAGCTTCACTTTGCACTGGCAGCTGCCCAACTGCCTTGGGGTTGTAGTTATTAGTATTTTCTGGTAACTGCAATCTTTAACTCTATCCAGACATACCCAGATGGGCTAGGTTCTCTCTGGAGCTAGCCGCATGCTTAGTGTAAGTCTGAATATAATGCATTTTCTCTAAATAGATGCATGAGAAATGTCCTTGGGCCACTGACACTGCGCTGAATCTTCACTTCCAAAGTAAAAGAAAAGGCGGGCTTGGGTTGTAGCATGAAAGATGCAAGTTAGACTGAAGAAGGACATTGCAAATGAAACACTAGAGGGATCTCCAGGGGAAGTTCCAAAGTATGTGGAAGCCTTTGCAATAGGACAATTTT
Organism: Lepilemur ruficaudatus; assembly: GCA_963574885.1. Classification (NCBI taxonomy): domain Eukaryota; kingdom Metazoa; phylum Chordata; class Mammalia; order Primates; family Lepilemuridae; genus Lepilemur; species Lepilemur ruficaudatus. The sequence goes on from CAUYRT010083090.1 coordinate 1,508, forward strand.
AGCATCTCTTGGAGTGAACTAGGGATACTGCTCCATGCTGCTGCCAGTGTTGCGGGTCTGTAGATTGTGGGTTCGGTCTGACCTTTTGGCCCATTGACTCCAACTCTCTTCTCCTGCCACCTTTCTTCCTAGCCCCTGCCAAATTAGTATCTCCCTGGGTCTTTTTTTTTTTTTTTTTTGTCTTTCTTTTCTCACCCAAAGGAACACATCTAGCTTCTAAAGTTCTCTAAGTCTGTACTACCCAATAGGATAGCTACAAGCCACATGTGACTATTTAAGTCTAAATTAATTAAAAATAAATAAAATGAAAAACTTCAGTTCCTCAGACATACTAGTCACATCTCAGCTGCTCAGTCGCCACGTGTGGCTGGTCGCTGCCACACTGGAAGCTCAGAGAACATTCTCATCACCACAGAACGTGCCGTTGGACAGCCAGGCTCTAAAGCACGCCCACAAAAACCCGCCCACGATCCTGATGCACAAAATGCATCCTCCAGCCCTCCTAAAAGCCCCAAGCAGCAGGGTCCATGCGCAGTTCTTCCCGCCCCGCCCAGCCCACAGCTCTGACCCGCTGCTTCTTTCTTTGTCTTGTCCTGCCGGTTCCCACGGTGACTGGTGGCAGGACTGAGTCGGTGGCTGAGAAGATGCTGACCAATTGGTTCACTTTCCTCCTCTACAAGTTCCTCAAGGTAGGATTGGATGTGGACATGTGTCTGGCTCTGCCTCGGGTACCCCACCCTCCTGGGTATGGACTTCTTCCTCCCCAGCCTGGATCAGGGTCACTACACACCCCCTAAGTCCTCCTTCACCCCCAAGTCCACCTCACCTGGCTCTTGTAACCCCACAAGAAGTGGCGTTCGCCCTCACCATGGACTGTCTCAGGGCACGGAGCCCCACAGTCAGTCCCAGCTCCAGAGACGAAGTCCCCTCGAGGTTGGTTTCCTCCCAGCAAGGGAGAGATGAGTCTCTGAGTGGCTGTGTGATCCCTAAACCTAAATTCCCATGTGGGGCTAAAAACAATTTGCCCATTATTTCCTTGCTTTCTCCCTTCCTCTCCCAGCCCCAGACTCTCTGAGGCTGAGAAGGGTCTCAGGCAGGTGCAGACCCGCCTATTGTGCAGATAAGCCAACCAAGTGCCCAGGAGAGGGAAGAGCTGCTGGCTCCCAGTATTAACTTGCTAAGGAGTTCACACCACAGAGGACCCACCTCTGCCTTGGGGTGGGGTGTCTGAGAGCAGGGTGGGGCAGGGTGGGGTGGGAGACGAGCAGAGAAGGGGACGGGAGATGGAGAGAGGGAAGAGAAAGCTCTGGAAGGGTGGTAGGAAAGGGCAGAATGGGGGAAGATCCTCTGGTCCAAAGAGGCAGGAGGAACAAAACCTGAAGGCAAAAGAGTTGGAGATGAGGGGATTGAAGAGCTGAGTGAGAGCAGGTGGAGCGGGAGGGAGGACAGCAGGTGGGGTGGGAGCAGCCCTTTGGAGCAGCAGGGCTGGGCGGCGGGCTCTGCACACCAGCGGCCCAGGAGCCCTGCCCAGCGTGGTTCTTCTCGTCCAGGAATGCGCTGGGGAGCCCCTCTTCTCCCTGTTCTGTGCCATCAAGCAGCAGATGGAGAAGGGCCCCATCGATGCCATCACGGGCGAGGCCCGCTACTCCCTGAGTGAGGACAAGCTCATCCGCCAGCAGATCGACTACAAAACCCTGGTAAGGAACTTCGCTGCCTCCCCCACAGGCCTGGCAGGCGGGCTTGGTCCTGGGCAGCCCTGCCCAGCAGGGGGGACGGTGGAAATGCTGAAGAGCCACCTTTCCTGGTGTGTCTACTGCCTGGGCCCAGGCAGGTGCTCTCCCGTGCCTATCACCCCAGACTTCCTCCATTCCCCTGCACCAGGGCATCTGGGTTTGGGGACCAGTGGCTGAGACACATCTGAACAGCATTGGTGTAGTTGCAGAAAACAGCAGTTGCGGGGTTGTAGCCCTTGCCAGCAGTCAGCTAGCTGACCCAGGTGAACGCCTCCTCTGTTCCCCCAGCCTGGAGACTTAACACTTAACAGAACAGCTCCATGCGCCAGGGCTGGGGGTAGGGCGGAGACGAAACTAGAACGAGTTCCTCGTGGTTCTGAAGCCCACGTGTGCCCTGCAGTCTAAGTTCAAACACAACTGACCCAAGCTGTATAACGCGAGGTCAGGTAGTCCCCAAGGACCCCCTCCGTCAAGGTCCTGTTGGAAACGGCTGCCCTGGGAGGCAGCACGGCTTGGCATTTAAGAGCATGGAGCCCTGACTCTGCCTCTGACCAGCCAGGTGAATTGAGTCAGGCTCCTAATCTCTGAATTTGGGTTTCTTGACCTGAAAAAAAAATGGAGATAATAACAGAACCTACTAAAACGGAGATTATGATAGTCGTCCAGAGTGATGCCATCCAGAGGATGGGACGGGACGAGGCGCACAGGAGCGAGCCCGCGTAAGCACGTACTGGCGCTCCTCACGCACGCCCTACCCGCCTCTTCCTGCCGTGACATCTGGCTGCTGCTGTCTCTCTAAACCCGGGAGCTCAGCCTCAGGCTTTTTCGGAGAGTGTTGTGATCTCCCACCAGGACTTTTCCTCCAAGGAAGGCGAGAGGAAGTGGAAGGAGAAAGACAGAAAATAAGATAAAAGCCGATGTTGGGGGTGATATGCAGGTGGCCAGGGAGACAGATAGCAAGGGAATGGCGAGGACAGGGGACAGATGGGAGGTGCAGTGCAGTGGTCAAGAGAGGAAGCCACAGCAGGCCGGGCGTGGGAGGGCTGGGAGGGAGTGTGACATCCAGACAGCCCCTCCAGAGGGGCACATCCCAGCCCCTGCGGCCAGCTGGGAAGGCAGCCTGTCCCCTGAACCAAGCCATCCCTGCGGGGTGGAAAGGCACCGGTGATGCACCTACCCCACTCTGATCTTCCAAGAGCCCTGGGAATCCCAGGAGATGCCTGAACAGATTTGCCGGGATTGGCTGAGGGTGCAGGGTAGCCCTGTGTCGAGGCCCTGCTTCCTGGCACTTACCTTTGACTCTAGAGGAGAGTTGGAGGCTCTGATTAAAACAGAGAAGGGAAAAAAACTTCTTCCTGAAAGAGAGATCTGGATGGCTTTCTTAATGAGACAGCACCACTGTTTCCACGTCTCCTGCCCCCCTGCCCCGCTCCCTTTCTTTCCTGCCTCCCCAGCGGCTTCCCAATATTGAATCCTGCATGATGAGTTGTGATAATGCACTGTCCCCAAATTGCAGCATCCTGTGTCCCAGAGGCCAAAGTGCCGTCAATGCACCGAGCTGGTTTAGGTGAGGAAGCTGTAGTGGGTCAGGGCTGAGCACCCACTGAGGCGGGGACAACTGGGACTCAGGAGCCAGCCGTGGGGAAAGGGCCAGAAGCTGTCCTGCTGCTGCTTTGCCTGGAGAAGAAATGGCTGCAGGGGACTTAGCAGCCGTCTTTGGGCCTGGGGGAGGATAGTCTCACACAGGAGGGGAGCAGCCCCCTGGGAGGAGGAGGGAAGGCGAGAGAGGGAGCTGGGCAGCAGCAGATAGGCTGGCACAGACCCCGGGTGAGCCAGCCACCTACAGGGACAGGGAGTGGTGAGATTCCCGGTGGCTGGAGGAGCTAGAGCACTCTGAGCAGCTGACAGTGACCTCGTCCTGGGCAGGAGGGATAGCCACAGAGAGGCTCTGAGAGGCTCGGGAGGAAAGCGAGGGCCCCCCTTACCAGTCAGAAACTGCCAAGGAGCATGGGGGCGGGGGGCTTCTGGGTGGAGCTGTGGCTTGGCCAGTGGCCAGGAAGCCCTGCCCTTCTGTGGGCCACCACCTCCTCTTTAGAAGGCCCGAAACATGCGATGGAGGTATTCTCATGAGGCCACCCTGAACCCCTGGGACAAATAGAAATGCCAGGAGATTGCACTCGAATGGCAGCCTCTGCCTCGTGGTCCCTCAGAGGAGGATGCCCAGCACGAGCTGCATTGCTTTCTGGGGGAGGCTGAGCTGTCACACCATGGCCCAGAAGACAGGACAGCACGGGCGGCCAGAGCAGCCCGGGGGACAAGCTGTGTTTGGCTGAGTGCAGGGAAGGGCCGGGGGCTCTTGGAAGGAGGGCGCGCCGGGAGGAGGCACACATGGAACACATGGTCCAGAGGGCCTTGCACTGTCATTTGCAGTTTAGGGCATTTTGAGGGTGAGAGTTTGGTTTTATAGATCCAGGGGATTTTTTTCTTCTCCTTCTTAATGGAATAAGCATGTTCCCATTTGAGCTCCAGCAGTCTAGCTGCTAATGAAAGGCAGGCGCCCAGGGGCCAGGCTCTGATTGGCACCACATGGAGCCAGAGGGGGGCGGCTGGGAGGGAGGCTGGTGTCTGGCTCTGCAAACCAGACGGGCCATCGGGAAGTGGCTCTGGGGGCGTGGGAGGAGTGAAAGTTCCGAGAAGGAGGGAGACACACGGAGGGCTCGGGGGAAGGGGGGTGGTCCGGGAGCACAGAGGTGCAGGCCGCTGGGCAGCTGTGCTCGGGGCCCAGACCCTCTGCCGGCTCTCGTGCCCCCACTCACTCCCCACTGCACCCACCCCACGCTGCTGCGAGAATGGCAAGACAAGAGAGGCTTGAACTTTTTAAAGGCAAAGCCCAGAACTTTTTATGGGAAAAAATATAGTTTGGTGAAGCAGAGTTTTAACTTTTCCACCAGTCCCGTAAAGAGAAATGGAGCCCCGGAGCCAGACAGTGACCTCTTCCCCTAACACGGGGGTTCAAGTTCAGAGCCAGGAAGGAATCTCAGTTGACCTGAACCTGCAATCTTTAAAGGGCGCCTTTTTATTTTTAAAGAATATATTAAGCTTCTTACAGATTATCCAACCTGTGATCAACCTGAAACCCTCAAAAAAAACCCTGAAGCATATGAAATCTTTGGGGAAAGGAGGCAGGTTCCCGTGAGTTCTCAGTGTGAGCGTGTGCATGAGAGGGAGTGACAAGAAAGAGACTGGCACCCACAGAGGGGCAGGGGCTTCAGAGGTGGGGGAGGGCCTGGGTGTGCTGCCATGACAGTTCCTCCTATGTGTATGTGTGACCGTGCGTGTGCCTGCGTGCATCCATGTCCATTCTGCTGCAGACTGCCCCTCCCTGCCTCCATGCCTGGGCATTGTTCCCTTGGAAAAATTGGGATTCTAATGAGGTTTTTTCCGACAGAGAGTGAAGTGCACAGTTCATACTTCTACGCGGACATTGAACCACAGCGTCACTCTGCTGGCCAGGACAGGAAAGGGCGGTGGGCTTGGTGGGAACACAGTGGGCTGCAGTTGCCCTGCCCCTCTCCAGCCTATCCTGGAGAGGAGGAGCCATTCATGAGCTGATCCCTAGATGCTTCTAGGAATAGGGGAGCTTTTCCTGCTGTCCTGTTCCATGTGCCTCCTCCCCCTGCCTCCCCCCAGGTCCTGAGCTGTGTCAGCCCAGACAACGCCAACAGCCCCGAGGTCCCAGTAAAGATCCTCAACTGCGACACCATCACTCAGGTCAAGGAGAAGATTCTGGATGCCATCTTCAAGAACGTGCCCTGCTCCCACCGGCCCAAGGCTGCAGATATGGACCTGGGTGAGTAGGCTGCCCACCAGGGGGCTGTCCCTGTGGCTGGTCCTGAGCACCAGAAGGCGGAGCTGGGGTGTAGGGAGTAGAGGGAGAGCATCACTGGCTGGAGAGAGTCAGGCGTGCCCAACTCCCCCAGAGCCCAAGGGTTTGTCTTTGTGGATGGTGTGGAATTGGCCAGAGCTGGTCAGTGAGCAAAGCACAGAGAGGGGCCAGAGGTCACCTGGCAGTCTGTCGGCGATCCAGCCTGGCAGGTAGTGCCCCTGAGGTCCTTTGAAAAGCTGAGGAGATTTAAAGGCAAAGTCTGCTCGTCTGAGTCCCTGTGGCCCAAGGTCTTGCCACCACCTTTGTTGTCCCCCCAGGCTGTTCCCTTCCTCTCTGTTCTGTGCCTGTGATTTTTGCTGAATACCTATGGTTTGAGGGATCTGGGTCAGCAACACAGAATGGAGAGAAAGAATAGAGAAAAATGAACTACGCCAGCCTGCTAAGGAGCGAGAGGGCATTTCGTCTGAATGCCCCGTGAATAGACTGCGCGGCCGATACAAGCACGAGCACGCCACTGAGGGCAGCTGGGCTTAGATGTGGTGTGGCTCACCTGGGCATTTCCTAGCACGTCATCCTGGGGAAATCCTCGTGGGGAGCCTGCTGCGGAAGAGGGGCAGTTCCAGCATTGTGGGTCAGTGTCAAACACACCTGGATTGGAGTCCTAAAGCCACCAAGTCCTAGCTGTGTGACCTTGGTCAAGTTACTTAGCTTTTCTGTGCCTTAGTTACCTTGCCTATACAATGGAGACAATAATAGCACCTGCCGTACAGTAAGAATTCAATAGATGATGCATGTAAAAGCCTCTTGAATGCAGTGCCTGGCCCATAGTACCCACTCGAAAAGTACTGGCCGCCGCTATTATTGGTTATTTGGGTAATACTGGGAAGGACACCGAGCGTGCCTGTTTGTTGATGCTGGGCATGGAGAGAAAGGCGTTTATGTGTGTATGTGCTTGTGTCTGGGGATTCCTGGCGACATAGGGGTGGGAGGACCTTCTAGAAGCCCCTAATCCATCCATCTGGACTCTAAGCTGGCTTCAGCTAAGCCATCCAAGACAGATGGGCATCTATGCTATTTTCTGAAATCCAGAGGGAATTTTCGTCTTTCCCCCTGCCTCACCCCACCGCTCCCCAAGTGGTGATGCCTGAAGACTCAGGATCAGGAAGTTCTGTCAACTCCCCTAAATTCTCACTTCTTTGTTTAACCCCATCTCTTCTTGTTTGTCTCTTGGCTGCATATGTTTGCCCTGTGCTTAGAGCTTGGATACCGAGGGACGGAGATTGGGGGAGCATGTGTTCTTCTGCACTTTGGAGGTGTCCCTGTGTATGTTGTTTCTGGAACATGGAGGAAGCCAATGTGAGATGTGGGGTGGGGGGCTGTCCATCTGTCTGTCCCAGGGCATGGTCCCTGGGGCTGGTGTGGGCATGCGTGTCTGCATGCATTTCATTCGCTTCTACCTGCAGACTCGTCAGGTGAAGGAGCCTTTTATGGATCAGTAGAGAGAAAATGGCCCCTGGTTCCCCACCTCCAAACAATTGAGTGGGTGCACCCTAGCAGGTTTTCCAGGGAGAGCTGGGTTTACTAGGGTAACCAGGTAGTACCCAGTGTTGTTTTGTTTGTTTTATCTGTGGGACCCATACAGGGGCCACCCTCAGCTTCTCAGGGTCCTTACCTGCAAAATGGGTGGGAGGAGAACCCTGCCAGAGTGCAGCCATGCAGACAGCTATGACAGGAACCTGTGTATTCACACTGGAAGGTGAGTTTACAAAGGTTGTGCTAGAGCATGGAAATAGCTCCTGAGTGTGAGTGCAGGGAGCATCGTGTGCTTCCTCTGTGTTTGGGAATGGGTCACTTCCCATGGCGGGCAAGCAGCAGGGGGCTCCATGGCCTCCACCTGAAGAATCACAGCTCAGTTTTTGCCCTGGAATGATTTCTCTTCCTCACTAGAAGAGGAAAGATCGGGTGGTAAACTCCGGCGGGCTTAAACACTGGCTTAAACACTGGATGGGGCTCAGGAAGGGCGGGAGCCGACGTTCTTCGGCATCAACTTAACCCCAAACCAAGGAGGGGTATCCTCTGGAAGCGAAATCAGGGGCCATCCCTCCTACACCTGCGGGTCTCCTAGAGGGAGGCCACTTCATGGCTGGTAGCTGCTACTCAAGACCAGTTCTCCCCACCTGGAAACTTCATGCCCTGAGCATGGAAGGGGAAGAGGCTGCTTGTTAGTTTTAGAAATTGCTCCCATGGAAGGCCTGACAATGAAAGCAAGTCTTTTTTTCCTTTTTTTTTTTTAAGAAATGGGATCTCACTCTGTCACCCAACCCCAGGCTGGAGTGCAGTGGTAAAATCGTAGCTCACTGCAACCTTGAATCCCTGAGCTGAAGACATTCTCCGGCCTCAACCTCCCAAGTAGCTGGGACTACAGGCTTGTGCCACCAAGTCCAGCTAGTTTTTTTATTTCTTGTAGAGATGGGGTCTCTCTATATTGCCCAGGCTGGTCTCAAACACCTGGCCTCAATCCTTCCACCTGGGCCTCCCAAAGCAATGGGATTACAGGTGTGAGCCACCACACCCGCCCAGCAAAGCAAGTCTTTAATGAGAAGATGCAAAGCCTCCTGCAGCCATAGTCACAAACCACCTGGAGTGGAGGTAGCAGCCACCAAAGCAGCCACAGGTGCTTCCTACCAGCCACCATGAGTGACGAAGCCCGAGAGCTGCTCAGCCACCAGGGCTGCCCAAGGGGGCTCGTCCCAGCTAGACACTGTGCCAGCCAGGGAAAGGCCACCTGCTTCCCTGACTGCTCACACTTCAGGTGCCCAAGAGAGCAGAGGGGCTTCCTCTGCTATCACACATGCTGCTGGGGCCGCCTCTGGAGGACCAAGGCCCCACAGCAGGACCAGATAAAAGGGACAGGAAAAGAGGAGACACCTCAGCCAGGCTGAGCCTCAGGCCCCATCCCACTGGGGATAGGCCTTGTGCTGAGCTGCTCAGAAAGGTCTCCCTGCCCCACCATGATGGGTGCTCTTCTGAGAAATTTCCTTTTTTCCCTACTAAAGCCAGAGTTGGGAGCTGCCCCAAAGCTGAGCGTCTTCCTACCAAAGTCAGATGGCATAACAAGGAAAATGGACCTTGTTGCAGACCCAAATGCTTTTTCCACACTGTTTCACTCACTGTCCCCAAGCGGGAAGGGAAGAGAGGCAAGGGAAGTTGTTCCTATGGTGCAGGTGAAAGTGCTTAGAAAGCCTGAGAGCAATTTACAAATGCAAGGTGCGATTATTATCAAAAATTAATCTATGCCAAAGGGGAGCACAGCACAGGGCACAGAGAGTACCCACTCAGCCACGTGCTGGACAGAGACAGCCAGCAAAGTCCTCACCCCTCCCATCTCCCACTCCCCTGACTTTCCTTCCAGGGTTGAGGGCATGGGGCAAAGACAATGACTGGCCTGCCCTCCCCCAGCTCCCAGCCCCTGGCAAGGCAGGACCACCCGTCCCAGGCCAGCTCAGAAGGAAGCAATGACATGTTGAGCCACCCCTGTCACTGTCCCAAGTAAATCCAGCCCAGTACCCCCCCCACTCCATGCCCTGGCTTAACTGCTCTCTGCCAACGCCTCTATGCACTGCTCCTTGTCGCTCTTTGGAGCTCTCCTGCTGTTCTCCCTACGGCCCTCTCCAGACTTGTCCAGGCATTAAAGAAGCAAGATGGAAACTGTTAGCAAGTGTCTTCCAGAGAACTAACGGGATGTGTGTACACACACGCACTAAAACACACACACAGAAAGAGAGAGAGAGATTCATTTTAAGGAACTGCCCACATGATTATGGAGCCTGGTAAGTCCACAATCTACAGGATGAGCCAAGAGGCCGGAGACCCAGGAGGAGCTGATGTTGCAGTTCAAGTCCAAAGGCCATTTGCTGGCAGAATGCCCACTGTCTTGGGGGAGGTCCGGCTGTCGTTCTATGCAGGCCTTCAGCTGATTGGATGGGTCCCCCCCCCAATTATGGAGAGTGATCTGCTTTACTCAAAACCCACCCTGATTTCAATGTGAGTCCCCCATAAAGATACCCTCACAGAAACATCTAGAATAATGTGCGACCAAATATCTCGGCACTGTGGCCCATCCAAGTTGACACATAGAATGAACCATCTCAGGAACCAAAGTGAAGGACACAGGTCCCACCTTCACTGCCGGCTGTTGGACTCTGGGGAAGGAAAGCTGTCGCAGGGCAGGTGTTAGGACTATGCCCGGGTTCTCAATGCACAGTGCCTAGGTGGCACCTGCTCTGCCATGCATGAGACGGTCCCACCAGGTATATGTTCCTTTCCGCCCACAGGTATGTGGCAGGGTGGGTTCCTGCTTGCATTGATAAACTCGTCAACAAACATGTCACACAAGCCTGCTTTGTGACAAGCTCTGTGCCAGGCCCAGGGCTACCAACATGACTGGAAGAAGTTCCTCTTTACTTAGCATAGTAGCAGAGGAGGGACATTTTCTATCTGAGCTAAGGGATTCTTTTGTCTCCTCCTTTCGCTCCCCAGAGGAAACAGTTGGTGCCATTCTGCCCCCTGCGCAGATGGAGAATCTCTAGCCCAGAGAGGGCCAGTGCCTGTGCCTGGGCCACACAGCAGGGAGGTGGAGAGAACAGCAGCTCCCTGAGCACACGGTCTCCTCCGCAGCCTGCAGGTTCTTCCTCCCTCTGCTCCTGCCTGTGACCTCCAGAGATTCCCCCGGTTTAATGCAAATGCTCCATCAATAGCCCTCAGGACTCCACCACCCTCTCCCTGTCTTGCGGCTCAAGTCGAGCTGAAAGGATATATTTTTTCAAATAAGTAATTCCTGTAGGCAATAAAAAGATACACTATCTTCTGAGGGAAATATAAAGAGTTCACAGCAGCTGTCTCCCCGGTTTGCATTTTCCACTGCACCTGATGGGAAGGACAGATAAAGATAATGGGATTTTTCTTTCTTTTTCATTTCACCTCCCTCTCTCCCTGGAAGGTGGAAATGTAACAAATTGGATTGTGAGTGTGTCTGTCCTTTGTGCTAGGTGCCTGGAGCAGGGCACGGGGCTGCCAGGCAGAGCTGCTGCGACAGAGGTCAGAGCTAGCAATTTTCTCTGCCATGCATATGAATGCCAGGGTCACCTTTCCTCCTTCCCACCGACACCACCTGCCTTTTTAACTCTTCTTTGACCCACCACACCGCCCGGAGTGATGCCAGAGCTCTGTGTTCCGTATTCAAGACCATCCATTAAGCTCCAGCTCGTCTCTCTTAAATCAGAAAGCAGGGTGCCGCCTTCCTGTTGCCTGTGCCTCTCCAGACACCCCCAAATAGCAATGACTAATAGTGCAGAGCACCTTAGTTTATGGAGACCTCGTGCCTTAGACACCAAAGACGTACGCCTATTTAGGAATTTCTTCTTTAAAGCATCAGGTGTCATAGTGCGATCATTTTATATCTGAGAATTTGCTGTCACAATAAAATTATTCCTTTTTTTTTCCCAAGAAAACATTTTGAGATGGCCAGCTCTCGTGCTCCTGGGTCAGTTTGCTGACCTTGCCAGCAGTCATGCTCTGGTCCTCTCAGGGCCTCTCCCAGCTTCTCTCTGGCACCTGCCTGCAACACTGCAGAGCGGCCAGCTTTGAGGGTCACAGGGCTCTCAGCCTGGTGTCCCCTTGGGGCTCCCCTGCTGACAGGTCTGCAGAGCAGGAGAATCATGTCTCCTCTAGCCCCCTGCTCGGCCCTTGGCATGGAGGTGGAGTGCGCCCTGTGCAGGATGGTGTGTGCTGCTGGGAGAGCCCCCACACTGAGGCACTGGGGTGAAGTACAGGCACCTGGCTGTGCCATCGGTCCTGCATGTGGCATGCAGGTTGATTCTGCTGGCTCTGCCCAGCCTGGTGGGTGTCTGCTTCCTCCCCCACCTCTCTGCATCTGCCCTTCCTGAAGCTTCCTGTGGCAGGCCTGAGGAGAGACAGCCATAGAAGACTGGACAGGGGGTTGTTGCAAAGCCGGCAGGGTCCCCGGTGTGGGGTCAAAATGAGGGGGATGTGTGTCTGTGTCTGTGTGTGGGTGTGTGCCCATGTGCCCACCTGCACTCTACACCATGAGGGCCATAGCTAGTGAGGCATTGTGCCCGCTGGAGAGTGTTTACCCTTTGGCGTGGCGCCTGCTGGTGGGTAGGGGACTCTCCAAGAGCCAGGCCAGCCATGTCCTCAGTGCCAGGGTCTCCTTCCAGATTGGCCAACAAAGGGTCCTGTCCCTCTTCTATGCCCCAGCTTCCCACTGCCAGCCAGGTGCCTTCTTGCGAGCATGGAGGCACGCCGTGCCACTCCCACCTCCCCTTCCCGGAGAGATCTTGCTCTCCAAGCAGGACCTGACCTGTCTCCTCAACATTCCCGAGACCCACACCCCCGCGCTGTGCCTTAGCTCAGGCCTGCTGCCACTCTGCCTTGGACCAAGGCGCTGTGTCTGGCAGGGCTGCCTGCCTGCATGTGCCTCTAACCCTGCCCCCTCCTTCTCCACCCTGGTCCCTGCGGCCCTCAGCTCAGCCCCAGACATCGTGGCATAGCATGCTGGCCTGTCTTAGTTCCTGACCTCCGTGCACTTCTCCAGCCTTTCCTGTCAACCTTTTCCCACAAGGACACGTACTCATGGATCCACAGAAGCATTGCATAAGTGCCGCCTTTGGACCAGGTCACTCGTATCCCCTAGCCTGTCAGCAAACACCCACCCGTCCTTCACAGTTCAGCCCAGGCGCCTCCTCCGCCTGTGCCCACTTTGCCAACCGCGGGCTCTCAGAAGGGCTCGTGCTTTACTCCATTGCCTTGCTCAGCTGGAACAGCACCCCGCACAGCGGGGCACCATAAATGCTGCTTGATGAGTGAGTGCATGTGGCTCGCAGGCTTTCTGGACCTGGGTCTTGAACATGCCCCAGGAGATGGCTCTTGTTAGGTGGGGCTCTAGGGGGACTGGTGTGTAGAAGAAGGTGTCTGTGAGGAGTCACACTGTCCCAGGATTCATTCCAGCCACACTGAGCTGGGCGCCTTGCATCATTTGGTGCCTTGGTGCTTTCCAGCCTCTCGCTGTGCCCCAAGGGCAGGCAAAAAGTGTCCGGGAGGCTCAGTATTCACCTGGGGGACCCCGGCCACTGGCTGAGCCACAACATTGTCCCTCAGCTGTTCTAACGTGGTCACCTCGCACAGAGCAATGTGTGGACTCAAGAGGGAGATATTTTTAGGGCTGTTTTATAGGCAAGACAGAAGGAGCCCATCTGGCGAAAAGAATGCTGCACCAGGGATTAGGAGACCTGGGTTCTGTTTATTTTCATTACTGTTATTAAAACCAAGCATACATTGAACGTGCCACAGAGCACAAAATCAGACACAGCCTTCACCGTAGGGTGTCATGGGGCTGATCTAACCAGACGCACAACTGTGGAGGGGACCAGGGACTGTCCCTCATGTCCAAAGGTAGCAGGCCTGCCCCAGCCCAGCTGACCCGGCCTGCCCTTGGGGGTCTTCCCTCCTGCAGTGGGGGTAAGAGTCTGTGACCCCCACCGTGCAGTCGGGGAGAGGGCACTGCTCCTGGAATGGGGAGAAGCTACCTACTTCAGCCCTTGACCTTGGCCTTTCCTGTCCATGTTTTACTCAGCAGAGCTCAGGGGCTCATACCTCTGTTGAGCAGAGGTCAGGAAGTATGCCAGGAACATTCCAGAAAGCTGAGCCCATGTCCATCATTTGATCATCTTGAGGTATCCCATGATGAGTCTGTAGAAAGCAGAGGAGCCGAACCTCATGGTTTGTTTTGTTTTTTATTTTACCTTTCTTGATATTTCAGAGAAATGCAAATAACAATTTTTCTGCATAAAAGGTAACAAACGTAACAGGCTTGAGAGATCTAAAAGCAAGGCTAAGTGTTTTTGATTCCAGCTCACTACCCACATATCAATATGATACTGGTATTTGGGGAATATTCCTAACTTTTTGAGATAATTGCCAAAAAGACAACAGTTGCTACCTCCTAGCCTCTCACTGTACCTCCATCAGAGGCAGGGGCCTAGCCAGAGGGACTGTAGGACCGGCACACCCAGGAAGCCTCTTCTTGCAGCCCTTGAACCTGTGGCTGAGCATTGGTGTCAGTGACAAGTGTGTTTCCTGCCTGCTGTGCCCGTCCCCTACCACCTAGTGCACAGCTCCCCCGTGGTCGTCTCATCTGGGAGGGAAGCAGGTGGCCACCCCATAAACACAACTGGACCCGGTGGAAAGGGAAGTGCACAGCCCAAGGAAAACTGCCAGTGGCCTGCTGGGACTCTTAGAGCTCCAAGTATGAGGTTGAGTGGAGGCAGCCACCCGCCAGTGTCACAGTCTGGCTACAGTTCAGGGTTTGTGTCCAGCCATCACAGTCCTTCCCCCACACTCCCTGACACGAGGTTGTCCCTTAAGTGGCAAGCGCCATACTGCAGTGCCTGAGGTGTGTCCGCCTCTGCCTTCCCCAGCAAGAACACCCAGAGCACAGGATTTTCCTTATCTATCTTTGCGCCCAGTGCCTGGCTGGAAGGAGGAGCCCAGTAAGTGTCCGTGGAAGGGGATTCATCTGGCTAGCGGGACGGGCAGTGCCTGGAGATGATGGCCTCTAGTTCCATCTCCCCAGCCTGGGTTTTTCATTTTCCCAGTTGTAACACTGGAGGAATGAATGACGCTGATTTAGGAAAGCACTCAGTTCTGGCGGTGGACGTGTCTGGCTGTTTCTCAGTTCAGATCATCTTTTGTCCTGGTTGCTAACAGAGTAGCTCGTAGTTCACCTCTAACCGTAGCCACTATCTGCCTGATGGGACACAAACATGCAGGCAGAAGATTCCCCCTTTAACTGCTTGGAAAATAGGCCACCATCACTCACTGCTCCCCTTCACTCATTTGTTTGTTCATTCTACTCATTCATTCGTCTGATGAAGACCTATTAAGTGCTTTCTATGTCCCAGCCCAGCTGGTAGGCATCTAGCAGCATCACCTTCAAGGACGATCTGTCATCCCTTGGCTACCCTGGGGAGACGTGGCCATTCTCTGCACTACTTTTCCAGATGGGGGCATGGAGGCAGACTGACTCTCAGTTGCTCACACAATCACGGGACAGGACTCAGAGCCGGGGGTGTTGAGTGTGGCTGCATGGGCTGCACACGGCACAACTTTGAGGGGAATTGCACAACATGGAGTCCAGAATCAGTCGCCCACTGTCAT
>CAUYRT010083092.1:0-33523 GCA_963574885.1 Lepilemur ruficaudatus
AATATATTTTTCACTGATGATCAGTCCAAACTCAGATCATATCACTTCTCTATTCAAATTCACTCAGAGCAAAAGCCAAAGTCCTTACAAGACACAACAAAATATGGCCCCTTAACACCTTCTGATCTTTCCAAACAGGCTCCTCTCTCCCTTGCTGCCACTCCCACCCCACCCATTCCTCTCACACTGCCCAACCATACGAGACTCTTTCTGTGGCTTCAGCCTATCAATCACACCCCCACCTTGAGACTCTTGCTTTTGCCCTTTTCCCACCTAGAACACCCTGCCCCACAACCCCATACCTGTATGGGGGACTCTTTCACCTTCTTCAGCTCTTCACCGAAGGTGGCCACCTTCTCTGGCCACTCCATATAAAATAGAACCAACCTGCTCAAACCCCCAACCCCAGAACTCCTTATCCTTTTTACCATACCATATTTTATTCTACAGCAATTATCATCATCAGACATACTATATATTCACTTGATTATTTGCTCATTCTCGGTACAACCATCCCTATACCTTGACCCATGCATGATATGTTGTAAGATCAATGAGGATAAGAACTTCTGTCACTGGAATATGCCCAGCAATTAAAAGAATGCCTAGCATATTGTAGGTGCCTCATATTTGTTGAATGAGTAAATAGATGAATGAATAACTATTAATATATTCATATGTATTTGAAAGATAGACAGCATACTTATTTGACTCACTTTTTTTTTCTCTATTAATTCTGCCATGTACACAAGGCTGTCAGCTTTCCCAATTTGGGCAAGAGCCTCCAATATTTTATAACTAAACCAACGAAGCTTGTTGAATGCAATCATTCTCAGCCCTGACCTAGTCACTGTGTCCATGATGTTCCCTGAACCCAATGTGCCCCAAATCATCTGTGACCTCTCCCTTTCATGGAAATTATGGTTCAGTAAGCCCTTTAAACCAAAAGGCTACATTGTATGCTTAAGACAAAGAAGAAACTCTGAAGGAATAAAAAGAAAAAAAGAAAAAAAGGTCTATTTTATTTGGGAAGAAAAAAAGAGACATCGATTTTGTCTTTGTATCCTCAACTTTACACAAGATTTAGAAAAAGTATGGACTCAAATTTTTATATAAAAGACAGAGTAAAATTATTTAGAGTTGTGCTTATCTACTATAGTAGCTACTAGCCACTTGTGACTCTTTAAGTTAATTAAAATAAATAAAATTTAAAATTCAGCCCATCAGTTTTACTAGTGATACTTCAAGTTCAAAAAAGTCCCATTTGGCTAGTAGCTACTATATTAGCACAAATATAGAACATTTCTATCCTCACAGAAAGTTCTATTGGACAGGACTGGGCTAAAGAATATGGTGGCAAATTATTACCCGATAGCCTACTGTAGAAGTGCCTGGGTTTCCATACCAATCTCCAGCCACTTGTCATGTCAGACTTCAGACAGGTTACATGACCTCACTGAGACTCAGATTCCTAAAGTGTTATAAAAATTATGTGATACTATTTATTTAAAGTGATTAAGATAATGTCTGGTACATAATAATATTTACTACTGTTATTATTATTGATAGCTAAAACAGCCAGGGAAATATTCATAGTATAAATGAGACTTGAGCTAGGCTTCAAATTCTGCACAAAATTTAGTTAGGCAGATGTAAAATGCACAAACAACATGGAGGCTATTAGAAGAGAGGTCAGACTAGAGCAAAAAGAGCCAAAAATGTACTACAGTAAGCAGTTACCAACCATCTTATTCCTCCCATGAAGTGATTTACTTTTCTTCTGAAATAGTCAGACACTGAGGAAAAAGTTAAACTTCTCCTAACAGATTATCTGTGATTTTGGAGATGACAGCAGAAAAGAAAATAAGTGGATTACATGATGGAGAGCATGTCACCAACATACTGAATAGTTGGTATCTCTATCCACCAAAAGAGAACTACTTGTTGAGTTTTGGAGGAGTAGAAGTTCAGAAAAAAGATAGCAGTGACTCTCTGGTATGTATGCAGCACTCAGAAACCTGGCAGGAAATAGACTTTTTTTCAACTACTCTTAAGTCTCCTCATCAGTAAAATTTGGTGGTAGCCCTCATTGCATAATGCCTTCCAGAAGATAAGTTCAGAAATTAAACTGTCTTTAGGTGAGTCCAAGAAAGGCCCATTATATTTATTAAACAATATTCCATTGAGTGCCTACTATCTGCATGTTAGTGTTCTAGGTATGGGGGACCAACACACTTCTTGGTAGTGTTTCATTCACCTCACCAGAATTGTTGCCTTCTAGAAATTCTATGTATTATAGTTCTACTTTTTAATGAAATTATAATCACCAAAGAATAATTAGCCTATTTACAAAGGAAAAGCAACTAAGGGATTTAAGAATAGTTACAGGTTTAAAATGATAAATATGTTTAAAGCTGTTTTTGCTAATGATAAAAGATAAAAATGTATTTGGGGATGGGAATTAGGGGACTTAATAGGGGGAAGGAAATCTTCTAAAACTGATTTATGTGAATAGCTATATAACTTGGTAAATTTACTAAAAATCATTTAATTGTTCACTTAAAAAAAAAGATAAAAATGTGAATGCAATCGGAATATTTTTTCATATGCTTCTGTTATTTAAGAGCTGATACCTTACTTAAAAATCTCATAGACTACTTTCTCTAAAAATAGAAAATATTAGGGAAAATTAGAATAACTTGACCTTCACTTAATAAGAACAAACAATAAAAAATAATAAAGCTTAGAAGTTACAAATTTTATGTTCTTTTCAATCATAAATTGAAGGAACTAGAAAATTCTCTGCTTGCTTTTTCATGTAGGTAATTATATAGTAGTAACTTTGGATTTCTCCAATTTTTGGCTATTTGGCATAATTTTAGAAAAGTTTGAACAATCAAGTCAACAATTTCTTAGATTATTTTATCACACGGAACTCTATCACCTATATTCTAATTTTCACATTTTTATTTTATCACTGAAATACATAGAACAATAGGAATCAATGATGTATCCATATGTTCAGTATTATAACCATCTGGTATATCAGATGTATAAGATGAACTTGACATAGACATAAAATTCATAGATTTTAAGACTAATTCTTTAGAGGTTGTTTTTCATTAGTTTTTAATTTAACCATTTCCCTCAAGCTGCTCAAACCCATGGGAAACCATTAGCTATTGGTATATGATGCTATGTAACAACCAACCTCAAAATCTCAATGGCATAAAACAATAAACATGTATTTATCACTTCTGAGTTTGCAGTCGACAGGGGGAGCTCTGCTTCATGGGTTTCTCACCCTCATGTTGGGCTAGCAGGTGAGCCCGAGGTGTTCTCTCTTGGTGGGGGCACAAACTCAAAAGAGCGAGTAGACACATGTCAGGGCCTGACTGCTACATCCCTTGGGCCAGAGCTAGAGGAAAGAAAGTGCAGTCTGGCTACTTTGAGGTAAGGAGGGACAACAGTGAAGTTCCACGGCCAAGGTTGTAGATATAGAACGAAGTGAAGAATTGGACTCAATTATTTAATCAACCAAGATTAAATCTAGGATATAATATGCATGTAGTGAAATGAGCACAGGCTCTATCTGTGCAAGTGTCACAAGTTTCATACATTCCATATCAAGACAGCCTCAACAATCTCAAAATTATCTGGGATGAGGACAACTGGGTAAAAGAGGAAGTATAGCCATCACTATGAATTAATTATAAATTAGAAAATGTTTTCACATAGCAATGACAATTTATACTTTTCAAAAGAAACCGTTTGGTCCTCATAGCTGCGGATTTTATTGTTGTAAGCCAAAGTTTTGAAAAGAGAACTACAGCACTGAGTGTTCAATATGGGCCAGACATTGCAAAGTTAAATTTCCATTAAAAACAAATAAAACCCGGTAGTAACAAGCATAATTGGATACAAACTGGATAGGAACACAACCATTAATTTTTTTCCAAAACATTTGAGTTATTTTTAAGGGAACACATTAAGTTTGATTCTTAAGTTTGATTTTTAAGGGAACACATTTTGAAATGTCATAAACAACAAACTTTTCTAAAAATGCAAGTAAGAAAATTTGTACTCTTTTTTGGGATTGGGAGGAAAATACAATATGTGTGTATGTATCAGAATTAAAGCACCCAAACAGTGTTACCTTTAAAAGTAGGAACTTGAAGAAACTCTATACTTATTTTGACAGTGTGGCCAGTACCAAAACAGTTTCGAAATTCCTTATTTGGAATTTCTATCTGAGCCAATGGCATGTTCTGTTCAACATTTTAGTTACCTTTTTTTCCAAATTAAATTTTGATTTAATGTTGTTAAGAAGCCAAAATAATTCAGACCCAATTCTTCTCACAAGAGCAGGTATCCTTGTGGAACTCAAAAAGATAACTCCAAAGTAGTCTTCCCTAAATGAGCTATCTTAGAAGATAGTACTTATTTAAATGCATGAATGATACTGAGTTTATTTAAAAATCTATCACATACAAATAAAAGAACCTGATTCTGACTTTCTTAGCTTTTAATTTAAAAAAAAAAAAAGATTTACTTGAAGGATACCAAGTAGCTCTCAGAATCAATAGGGGGACTGGAGAACCAGGCCCTAAAATTGGGCAGGAACCAAAGCTGTTGAGACAGCAGGTAAAAGCCATGGGCACAGAACAGGGAGAGTCATCTCCTGCCTCTCCTCTGGTCAGCATGTCCAGTGCCATGATGCTGCCACCGCTGGATACTCCTTCTGCTGGACATTGCAGCAGTAAGATCAACACCAATGAGTGTTGATAGTAAGATCAACACCAATGAGTTCCTTGCTTGTGTCTCTTGCTCCTGATTGTGGTCTCAGATGAGACCACAGCTCAGCTAAGCCAGAGGCCACGCAGTGGAGAAATTGTTTCTGCCCACCTTGGCTTCTGCAGAGGGAGACAAGACATGGAGAAAGTAAAGAAAAACGGATGCCCTCACTTTCTCATATCCTACAAATTCTATTATCTATAATGCATACAAACACATATCAAATTCATATGATCAAGGTCTCTTTTTACATATTGTATTTTAGGACTACATGAGTTGAATCTCACAGAAAGTCTTATGATATAAGATAACAATCTCACATGAGATGGATTAGTAAAAATTAAGAACAAATGGTTAGAGTTCTTGCAAATGAGTAAGTGTGGAAGTATTTTGAGTTGCCTTCTTCATTTTTTCAGGAAACTAATGAGATTACTCTCTTCCATCAGCACATTGATTATTATTTCCATCATAATCATCAGGGATACCTTTTACTTAGCACTTTCTAACTGTCATTACTGTGTTATATGCTTCACAAAAACTGTGATCATTGTGACTTTACAAAACCACTGCAAGGTATTTTAATCCACATTTTACAGATTTGGAAACTGAGGCAAGGAGGCTGTGATATGCCTAAAGTTCACAGGTCTGCCTGACCCATAGCCTAAGTACATCTCTACCATTCTATAAAGTCCCATCAAAATGTCTCATCAAAAGAATTTCAATGTTAGAATCCTTAGAAGGAAAACTCAAATGAGACAATAAAAAGAAGAAGCTGTTCTATTTCCCTTATTCTCTCCACACCCCCAGGAACACATTAACATGTTTTGAACTCTATTACCATTAGATTAATTTGATGTATCTCTTGATGACTGTTGTGATGAGCAAACATTTTGATTGGAGAAGCGAAATGCATTATAAATATTTGATCCCCATTGCTATTTTGTTTGGCACTTTATTTTTAAAATCTTAATGGCAACAATCATATGTCTAGCAGATACATTGGATGCCATAAAGACAAAGCATTTCCTTCCCAGATACCTCATGTAAATTATAGATTATACCCCTCAGTGCAATTAATTTTGCTAGCAATAAAAAAACCTTTTTTCTGAAAAAGAGGAGTATACATTGACATATTTTCCTCTGAACTAATCTTTTTAGACTTACAAACAAGTGAATTAATGAATTCATACTAGCTAAGAATTAATAACATCTTGTCACTATTCAGTACCCTTATCCCAAAGATGCAAAAACGTTTTACCAACAAGTTTGCTAGCCCAGGGAATTGCCTTTAAGGGAGTATGACTTTGTTCTCTGACAGAAGTAGAATCAAGGCTAAAGAAGATGAAGTCTTAAGATAAAGTCCCACAAAGGAAAAATCTGTTTAGGTCATACATGCTCTACCTTAGTATATGTGAATCACTACAGCTCACCACCAGTGTGGTTCATTTTGGGATATGACTCCAAATACACAAACGAAAACATCAGTCCTTAAATCAAGCAAATATCCTATTCACCTAACCTTTACATTACTAGTCTCCACTTCTTGAAATGGCATGCAAATTCCTCTCTTACTCCCAAGGAAACAAATTCAGCAAATTTTTCCATGAAAAAAATATTTTCAGCTATATTCCAAACGACAAACAAAGGGCAGGTAGTTATTAGAAACATCAGATATACGTGCATCAATTTTGAGTGTCTGAAAGACAGAAAGAGGCCACAAAGAATGCTTTGTTAACAGAATGTATCTCTTTGTTTAACAGCCCTTTGCCAATTTTGCTAAACAGTGAATACACTGTTTGGATGACAAACAGTTCTTTCTCAAAGCCATCTGCTCCTCTGAGTCAATCCTGTGGGAAATGGTTTATACTAAATTTGTCACATCACACCTTATTTTCAGGTCAACAGAGTAGCAGGTTTACAATTCTAACTCTTTTGCTTATTCTAACATAGAGATTAGTGTAGTCCAGCAAATAAGTTTTGAAAGTTTGGGAACCGCAATATGGCAGTTGGCTTCACAGGCATGTGGTCCAGCCAACCTGACTGAGACACTTACTGTCATCACATCAACAGATGCCTTTCCTGACACTGAAATCCTTTCCTATTGCCTACAGTTTGATTTGTCTAGGAGAATAATATGAGTAAGAGAACTCACTTGTCTCTGCCATCTGCAACAGATGAGTAGATTAAAAAAGACAAAGTGTGTTGTTGCAAATATAACGCTTTACAAGCTGTATTTATGAGAATTATTTTGGGTACAAGTTACTGAAGCCAGGGCAAACTATCTGAAGCCATGAAGGGAATTTTTAGAGGAGCACTAGAGTATTTCACAGAACAACTAAGTCATGAAAGAGCAGAGTTGAAGTTGTACCGCAGAAAGTGCTGGAACCAGGGCTTAAGTAACTTTAGGACTCATTCTACTTCTCTCAGCTCTTCCTCCGTCGTGGCTTCGTTTTTCTCTCCTGCAGTAGACAAGCTTTCTCCACACAGTGGGGAAATGGCCACCAACACCTCATGAGCTTCATCTAAAATATTTTGTTGATTATAAGTATTGACAATGAAGTGTTAAAAAATATATTTTGTTGATTGTATAATATATTTTCACTTTTTAATATTTCCAAAACCAGAAGGTGTCTCGTAATTGCTGGCAGCAGTTTTGATGCAGTGACTGGCCTATTCAGGTCCATCACTGCCAGGCAGTAATTGTGATATGGTAATTATTGACCACACATATGTATCAAAATCTGCAGAATGAGAGTCCACTGCAGTTTGAAAGCAAATGCTGGAAATAATCTCAGAAAACTGTCAAGAAATGCTATATTACTATTGCTTGTGATGACACAGGATGGTGTTGGGTGGAAAACAAAACAGATATCAACAACTCTGTCAAAAAGCAATTCAACAAAGTCAGATTCCTGAATGAAAAGAATTAGTATTAGGACTACCTTGACCAATTTCTTTCAATTATATATTCCCTTTTGTGTAAGCACGAGAGTGATATATGATTTCTTAAATCTACGCAGAATAAGACTGAAAGAGCTCTTTCAATAAGTATAAAACAACACATATCGGAGTTTAATTAACAGCATGTTTCTTTCTTAGTGGTAAATTAAATAATGGCGCATATTACAAACAATGGCACCTTAGATTTGATGAAATAAAAATTACAGCTTCAGTCTCTGGAGAAATATGCCTCTGTCTTCTGCAGAAACATAGCTTATTTCAGGTACCTAACCCTGGACTGATCAGCTGTGGTCAGGAAACAAGTTAGAATATGTAGAAGAGCACAACTTGGACAGACAGCGAGGGAGGTGGAGAGAGGTAGAGGTGATTGGCAGACAGTCCCGTGGAGGCCTCTGATCTTTTTGTTTATGGTTCAATCTTTGATACTGCATAAATAATTATAACTTCTAAAACAAGAAAATGCAAAGCTTAATTCAAAATTCTGGCCATTTTAATGCCCTGTTATGTAATCTAACTAATTAAATCAACTATTTGACAATCTAAACACACCAAGTTGAGCTCCAAAATCTTCAGTGCCAAGGCAAGTCTTTCTTCTCCTCTAGGTTTTGTTCAAGGTGAAGCTATTCCCTAAAGTTCTTTTTTATAATTTCATTGTTCTCTCCGTTGAATTAACTGCTGGATTATATCTTTTATCCAATCAGAAACTGGTATATTCTGAATTTATACACATTCATTTAAAAAAAAGATGGCATTCAAACTATAAAGAGTGCAATATTCATTTAGTAGTTAAAGTTGCTTTAATAAAATATAGATGAGCATGAAATTTTAATAGGTGAACTCTGTTGTGAGTCAATTTTAGTTTCAGAGAACAATTCATTTGATTCAGTCAAATAAGTAATACACTTTGCTTCTTACTTGTTACTTATTCATCTATTCTTTCAACCTCTTCTGCCTGTAACATAAAACAATTGAACAAATGCAATGTTAAACCATTTTAAATATGTTTTAAATATGTTTATGTGTATATAATTGTTTAATTTGCAAGACTACAGTGTATTTACCTATAACATTTATGTGATGCATGAAAATATATTATAAATATTTTAAATGATTACCTGAAGTACA
Source organism: Lepilemur ruficaudatus (assembly GCA_963574885.1). NCBI lineage: Eukaryota > Metazoa > Chordata > Mammalia > Primates > Lepilemuridae > Lepilemur > Lepilemur ruficaudatus. The sequence goes on from CAUYRT010083092.1 coordinate 8,881, forward strand.
TTAGGTTTTGGGGAAAGTCCTTATAAGGAAACATAACTAAGAATTAAATCAACCCATGCAGAAAATTTGTTCTATAATATCTTTGTGCCTTTTTATTAGGTTCCCACCCATACTAACTGTATCCCATTTCTTTAAGTACAAAATAACACAAAAGTCTGAATCAATGCTATCACCTCATCACTCTTTTATTTCCCTGAATGACACATTTCTCATAAAGGATATTAGGATAGCCCATAATTCACTTTCTTCATATTCAGTCTTATTTTATGCATACTTGTCTAATACCAAAAAGAAAGAACAAATAAGGAGTCAACCTAAGTCTAGAATTAGATTCACCTGTAACTCATTTTGTGATGATCAAATCAATTGATCTCTTTGGAATTATTTTAAAATAAAGATGTTAAACATTTCTTCAAACATCAAGCTTGATGACCACTGTTATCAAAATTTATATTCATAAAATTCTAATCACCCTTGGTGATACTCTGTAATGGAAACATTGCATAATGGCTGTTAACAATCATTGAGGAACTCTTATTGTAAGGTAATCCTTCTACATATTCTGGAGAATGCTACATGTTCCCTGAAAAATCTGGAAGGAGCAATTATTCTGACAGTGCACAGATAGGTATGAAGCAAGAAGGGTCATCACAGAAATACATAGTTCAGTAACCTCTGGTATAAAGCTTATGGAGACCTAACCACTTATGAATTTCTCGGGTTGGCATTACACCAAAAAACAAAACATCAATTATAAAAACTGAATGTCCTTCAAAAAATGTATAAATACAAGCAAAAATTCCATAATGGCAATGATAGACTCACTGATAACTACCAGTTATTAAGCAGTTACTCTGTAGCAATCACTTTTTTGAACATTTTATCTTTATTATCATACATAGTTCTCTTGATAAGCCCATGAGGTAGGTCGCTGTATTCTCATTTTACTGAGGCTTAAAGAAGTTTAACCATTTTCCCAAGCTATTTGATGTTGGAGTTGGAACTCAATCCTAGGTCTGTCAGATTCCAAGGCTCATGTTTGTTATACTTTGTCATTTCCAATGCACATTATTTGCAAATACCTTACCCAAATGTATAGAAAAGACTGTATTTGGGTGTTTCTTTTGCCTTTTTGGAAAGAAACCTATGTAGTAATGAATATACATTGCAAACTGCACCATAAAACCCACAAGTTACAGAGAGATTGTAGTTTTTATTTTAAAATATTCCAAACATTCAGAAAACAATGAAAAAGACACCTATGAATCTACCATCTAGATTTAATGTATGATAATATGATACCATATTGCTTTAGATATCTCCTTTTTTAATAGATAAGAATGAACCTAATAGTGGGGAAATATTTTAGACAAAGTTTACATGTCTGCAGATAAGTGTCAGTATTGATTTAGGTGCTTAGATTATCACATTCAGAATGTATCTGAAATGTTAAAAGTTTCCTCTCTAATGTTTCTTCTCCTTAAGTGGGTTTAAAATCAATGTTGTGCTCTTTTCCAGAAGGAAATTTGCATTTGAATCTTATTTATTTCTAAAAAATGGAATTAGAAGAGAGCTCTGCCTTTGGAAAGTCAAAATATCTGGTGCTTGATTGAAACATCTTTTCCTAAGACATCTAGAATAATGAGCACAGCATATTGTCTTACTGCAACAGGATAAGTTGCTTATTGAGAGGTTAAATTCTTATTCTACTTGATGGCAAATTTAATTTGTGTGACAGATCCCTTATATCTTCCTCATAACTTTAGAGTGGAAACAAGGGTAGAAATGATGATGGTCAAACCAGTTAAAGGGCACCAAGAGTTTATAATATAAAATATGATTGAGGAAAAAATTTCAGATTCACTAGAGGAGAATTTACATTGTATCACTAATAAGCAGATATTGTGCTGTATTTGTCACAAAACATTCTATCATACTTTTGCCTTTTATAGATGTTTTATACTGGATTTTATAAGTTTTCTTGGTGAATATTTATGCCATAATTAAGAACTTATTAAAATGTACAAGTTGTCTAAAACTATAAAGTTTATTGATAGAGGTCATTACTACCTCTGAGCTTAATAACTTTAGTATATTTTGATTCTCAATAAAATATTAATATTCATGTAAAAAAAGTTATAAAATCCTACTCACCCTCAATCTTTTCTTCCCTAAGTAATCACTACTCTAACACTTAATGATATCATTTCCATGTATATTATACTATATATTTTATTATATATAAAATATTTTAAAATATCACATATACATTTGTATATGTACATACAAATATACTGTATACTGTATATATACTGTATGTATATATACAAATGTATACGTGATATTTTAAAATATTTTATGTATTTTTTATTATTTTCATAAATATAATCACATTATATGTATCATTTTACAACTTGTTTTTCTCAGCCAACCTTATCTTTTTAAGATTTATCCTGGTTGATACCTGAGATAATACATTTACTTTGCATTAGACTTTCATTTTCCATTGCACCACTTCAATCAATGATTTCTTGATTTCCTGATTTTATCTCTTTAATAGATTTTATTAAGTAAATTGCAAATCACAAGCAGACCACTCAATCTCTGCAGACTGTAGTGTTTAGTTTGTGAAAGTGCACATTTTAATAGCAGCAAGATATTCTGGCTTATCCAATTTTTTTTTTTAAAGTCACTTTCTGAGTCCACTTGACTCACTCACAGGGATGAAATCTCTCTTGCAGTGGCTTTATTTCATTAATAACAACCAATTCTATTTGAGTTACTAAAGGAAAAAATTTTCTTTCCTATGAGCTACAGTCCAGAAGTCAGTCTTTCAATTTGTAATAGTTGCATGTGAATTGGAAAATGAAGTCACGAAGTTCAACTGCAGAGTCCTCAAATAAGAGTTCAGAGGTACCAGAGGAGGAATAAAAGAGAAAATATAAGATCATGAGAAAAATGTAAACGAAGAAAATGATCCGGTTACTCACTCTGGATTTGAGGTCAGTGTTCAAATCATGTCCATTTTGCCCAGGGTCATTTTTCTCTTATCTACAACTGAGGCATCATTTTAGTTTGCCCTGTGTTTCCATTTCCTTTATCACTTCAATCCACCAAATGAATGCTTCCAGGAAGTTCTTCAGTTCTCTCTCTTCTCTTGGCTCTTCATAAAACTTCTTGTACATGTTCTTTGTATTTTATATTTGTAGAGGAATTACAGTTCAAATTAAAGTTGGCTTTACTTTGCAATGATGTTCCTTTAATAGCTGTTTTCTTTCTTAAAAAAATAAAAGAAGCTCCACTCCTACTAGACTATTTAGATTCCATCTTGTTATAAGGTAAAGATGGTCAAGGTGAACAAGACAAAAACTTTTGAGTAATATGGTCTTCTTCCTGAAGCTATATTGTCACTGAGCAGTAAATAGTCCATAAACAGAAAAACCAAAATTAAATAAATCATTAATTGGGTGCCATTTTTATTTCAATGATAAGATGAAAAATTAATGTTTATTAGCCTACTAAAGACACTTGGCTTTCCTAAAAACTGTTATTCCATGAAATTACTGACTTGGGTACACACTGTGCACATTTATTTGAAATTCAGAAACATAATCTTTTAACAAGTCAGTATCTCTCATCTTTGCATGGCTCTTAATAGTCAACGATGAGTTTTCAAATCAGAATACCATTTAATCCTTAAAACCATTAGATGACATAAGTAGAAAGGATACTCTTACTGATTTATAGATGAGTAAATTGATTTCAATCAAAGCTAGGTGACTTGCAGGACATAGAGCAAGTGGGAGAATTAGTGGTGAAGCCAGGACTGCTGACACACAGCCTGCTGATAAATAATGTGACAATTTTTTCAAGATTTTTTTATATCATTTGTTACGTCATCTGCATCCGTTTGCTAGGGCTGCCATAACAAAATACCACAGACTGGGGGGCTTAAACAACAAATATTTGTTTTCTCACAGTTCTAGAGGCTAGAAGCCCAAGGTCAGGGCTTTGGCAGGGTTGGTTTCTTCTGAGGCCTCGCTCCTCAGCTCTTAGATGGCCAAGGGTTCCCCCGTGTCTGCTCATGGTCTTCCTTCTGTATGTCAAAATTTCCTCTTCCTCTACTAGGTCACCAGTCATATGGGATTAGGACCCACTCTAATGACCTAATTTTAACTTAATTAATCTTTAAAGATCCTATCTCCAAATACAGTCACATTCTGCAGTTCAAAGTGTTCGGACTTCAACATACAAATTTTAGGGAATGCAATTTAGCCCCTAACACCATCATGGCCAAATCTGAAAACTTAAGATAATACCCTTAATTTCTACCATCTCAGCATAATCATTGCTTTCATTTTTCAAGTTTCTTTTCAGTCCCTATTTGCACACATATTTTATAATTTATACACAGTGCCATATTCTGCTTTTCATTTTGTACTAAATATTCCATGAGGGAAGAGCTGCTATCCCATTTGCCAGCTATGTCTGCAACATCTGGCAATTTGCCTGTCCAATCTAACACATTGAATTGAATTTATTGAATAAAAATCAGTTGGGTTGAGTTAAAACAAACACACACATACACACACAAAGTTTCGGTTATTTAAATTACACTTTGGATTCTTCCAAATATTGCCCTGAAAATCTAAGAAGATAGCATAAGGGCTTGCACCCAGTAGGCACTCAATAAATGTTGTAAAATGAGTGATGAATGAATTGTCATGTTAGTGAGCAGATGCTTTCAATGCTAAAAGAAACATTAAACACTATGCATCTTGTTGAAGTTGCTAACAATTATTATTTGGCAGGTTTCTTAATAAGGCAGATAGTTACCTATATAAGGTGATGGGTATATTAAAATTATTTTTCTCTTGCTAGACTCCAGCAATTCAAAAAACATTTGATTATCAGGTAAGCTTGTCCTGCAGAGTCAGCTACAAGCAGATCATTTTCCAAATAATTCATTCACACCTCCAGAGGAAGTATTATCTCTCTTGGGCAGGCAATAAAACCAGCAGACAGTGCAACAGAAGCAGGAGACGCTCTGTGGATATAATATGTAGTGTCTGATCAAGTGGTGTGGCCAAACAAAGACAGATGGAAATTGATTAATTTTAGTATTATATCATGGCAGGGCAGTGTGGTCACTGCAGACTTCCCATGAATATTGTTCCTTTTCAAATTGCTCAATTATTCATATTAATTCAGTTTTAAGAGATAAACAACAGCTTTTTGTTTCTTGTATTTAAAATGATCTTAATAGATAAACAGCAGCCTTTTGTTTCTTTTTTAAAAAATGACCTTATGCCTTAAATACTAAAAATCTAACATGTGAGGATTAAAAAGAAACAAAAATCACAAGTTCAGGTACTGGAAAATGTATATTTGTTCCTTTCTTTGCATCATGTTAATTAATTTTCGCTGTAAATCTCCAAGGTTGGTATTATTTTAAGGGAATTAAAGCTAAACATGTAAAGTCTGCATGTCTTGTTATTTGAACCAAGGTCGTTACCCTCCAAAGCCCATGATCTTGCAAAACATGGGCTGAATCCACATATAATGACATATTACATCAGCCTGTGGACTACATGAGCACTAGGTGTTTTCTCAGGATCACAAATTCTCAAACTGTCCTAGACTATGAAAACAGAGAAGTTATTGTGGGCAGCTTTCTCCATTAAAGAAGACTGAGCTTCTGGGACCCAGACAAAAACACGAGTAATTAGTCTCAAAAGACCTCAAGAACCCACATGTATACTCAACACTTGAAAGCTGTTCCGATATCCCAATAGATTTGGACTGACTACTTCACAGCAAGTTCTCTCTTCCCTCCTCTCCTTTCCCTCATCTCTACCTCCTCTTTGCCGCTAGAGGCTGCACCTGATACTCATTTTATGTAGATTTTCTATATTGTTGAGGAAAGCATAAGAAAAAGCCCTTAGAGGCTGATTTGCCTGGATCTCAACATCTGACCTTTTGGAGTTACAAATTCTTTGAGAACGTGGAGAGTCATTCATCCTCTCCCCCCAAAAATGCTCATTCACAAATGTACTAAAAATTTTCAAATAAAATTTCACAGAGAAGGCTAAAACAATCCCTTTTTTGCCTCATATTGATTTTCTATGGGTCGTGTTTTGATGTCTTAGAATCATTATGGATCTTGGACATCAAGAAATAAAGATGAGATTAAATTTGAAGGGATAGTGCACATATACTTGTCAAAGAGTTGTCCATATGGCTGAGGACTTCAGAACTAAATAAATAAATTCACCTTGTGAACGAATTTTTTTTGCTGACAGATCATTAGGAAATTCTGGGTTTCCTTGGGGAAAGTTAAGTTCTTTTACAACAAAAAGATGAATACACGTAATTTATCTTATGTCTCAGTACTTAATATTCATGTGAAAAGTAATGACAAAATACTTTTTCAACTGAAATTTGAACTGGCTTATGTAGAAAATCTAAATTGCTAGGTTCTAGGTAAATATAATAAACAAAAATTTGTTTATATATTAAACGGCACAAAGATAATGCTGGAGTTCAATATTCCTTAAAATGTCATAATACCTTAGTATTTAGAAGTATAAAAACATTCGCAAATAACATAATCATGAATGTGGTTGCCTCAGTTTTGTAATAAATTGAAAAACTATCCACTTCAAAGAAAAAAGCATCCAGTATCTAGAACTAACTCCAAGGACATGAAAATATAATTCTTAGCAGAAATAAACCACCATAACTACATGTCAATATAAAGTTTAGTTCAAGATCATTTACTCTGAGATGAATAGATAGTTCTCTAGTCAAGGTAAATTTTTCTGTTAAGGTGGTGTATTTCTTGAAAATATTACAGGAGAACTAATATACTTGAGAGATACATTTGGGATTTAAGCTACAACAACTGAAATGATAATTTGTGCATGCAGATCTTACTTATGAGTAGTTTGTAACTGCTTTTTGCAGTGCAACCCTTTTTAAAAAGAGTCACTGGAGATAAAGAAAAAAATTGTTATAAGTAGGATTATACTCAATATGAATTACACATGAAAGAAAGACTACCTCCAGTGAACTTCATTATAAAAGAAACCAAAAGACATGGCAGAGCAATGGATCACTTGGAAAGAAATGTCACCATATACGGATTTGCCGCTTGTGGAATTGATTTCCCCAGACCTTGGAGAGCTTTGTGCTGCGTGCCAGATTTCCTTCATGTTGATTCATTTTGACTCGCTTTTTAAAGAAAATATAGGTTCTTACATTTCACAGAAAAACAACAATGTGATTAAAATATTCAGCTTTGTCTTTAAAAGTAGCTTATTATTCTACGGAGTCAAAGCAGTTTATTGTTTTACCTCATGTGTTATTGTTTCAGACAGTCCTGTGTTTGAGACACTGCTCTGTCCTTAGAGTCTACTAGGATCCAAGCTCCGCAAAATCAGGACCTTGTCTGTGTTATTCGTTGATGTATCTCTAGCACCCAGAACTATGCCTGGCCCAGAAAATAATTGCTGAGTACTGGAAGAATTTATTTAATGTCTCTAAGCTTAGGTTTCCTCATGTGTAAAATAAACCTGCTTCAAAAAGAAAGCGTAAGGATGAAATGGGATTAAAATATGCAAAGTACCTGACCAATGGAAGTGCTCCGTTAAGTACTTGGCTGAAATCATTTAACTGAAAGTCAAGTTTCTTATATATACAGTCAAGTGCATCCTCTCTCTCTCTCTCTCTCTCTCTCAAACTTTAAAGGCTGGTAGAGTGTGCATCATTCTTTCCTCAGTTAATTACTTATTATCATTTAAAAACATTCCACAAGGCCTATTCCAGCTATTCTCAGATATTTCCCGGTCTCTTTACTTCAGACTTTTTTCTCTTCTTTAAACCCAAATTTCTCACTGTGTTAAGATACTACTACTTAATAGTAAGCAGCCATATCACTCTACAAAACAAAACATCTAATGTGTGTGCGTGTGTGTATTTATTTTTGTTGTATTATTTTTGTAACTGACAGTTTCTCCTCCCCAAATTTACCTTTCTTAAAGGGACTTCAGATTAAAATACAATGCTTGCATTTTTCGCTCTGCTAAATAAATGTCATGGCATTTACAGTTGGTATTTTACAATTCATGTCTTTCCTAAAAAAATTCTGTACAGATTTTATCTGTAAATTTTGCCTTTATAAGTAGAAAGTAAATTCCTTGAAGGCAGGTAATATATTAATAAATATTTTTCTAAGTCTCAAAGATTGTTTATGCTGCTAATAGTGTACCGTCCCCACTTCCTTCCCATCAACATCAAATCATGGAATATTCATAATGCAAGGAATGAAATCAGCCATTTGTAGAAATGGCTCATGATTAATCAAAGCGATTTGTGTGCAAGCCCTCAGGAAAGCAGAAGTGGATTGGAATTGCAACTAAGAATATGTTCAAGTAGACTTGCATTTTAATTTCTAAAAAAAAAAAGAAAGAAAGAAAGAGGTTAACAAATATTATCAGGATAGCCTCTCTGGAAGAGTATTATGCATCTGACATTGAAGTATATCTCCAAGACTTTGGGGTTCGGTGACCTCAAAGCACCGAGCATCTCAACCCATCCACTCAGGCCTGAAGATCACAGAACATGATCTCCCAGTCTTATCTCAGGCTCACTGAGCAAACTTCTAATCATAATTTGCCCTTATGAGATTTGCCACAGAAAGAAAATGTATTGATCAGCAAACATGATTTTTGGATCCTCTAAACACATTCAATTCTCAATGTAAATTAATAGATTGGCTTTCTGGTTTTTATTCATCAATCTCTATCAGTTTGTTCTATACAAGTCTGCCCTGTGAGACAGATTTGTTCTTGGCTGGCTGACAAATGATATTTTTAAGCCTGTCAGTCCAGGGCCAGACCCAGGAGTGAGTGAATTCTCTAAGGTAACCTAACCTAAGCGTATGCTTTTCCATTTGGGAAAGCAATGGCCCTAGTCATTTTATGTCCAATCTGTTATTTCTTCTGTCTTCTATCTTTATAGCTTTGACTAAGGATATATCTCTACACATGCCTTTGCATTCACAGCTTCACAAGCAGGGTGATAAAGCAGTGTTACAGAGCAGGTTACATATTGATGCTTTCAGGGTGGACAGCTGGGATATGGTGGGCTGGAATGCCCTGGCCCATTGCCACTAGCCACATGCTGACTCCTCTATTCATCCTACAATACCATGTTATTATTCTTATTTTCTATGATAGAAAAAATATTTGGAAGTGCTTACTTAGAGTACTTCCCTGCTCAGTCACTTAATAGAACCACATTGTTTCCATCATTCAATAATAAACACCCCATGACCTTCAAGTCTTTCCACACATTTTCTCTTCCTTCCACTCAATGTTATCTCTTGTCAAAACTTGGCCATACCTCTCATCCTTGTCAGGTAAGCCATACTATAAAATAATATACTCCTTTTCTCCCTAATTCTCATCTTAAGATCAAACTGATCTTCAACTATAAATAGCCACCCTACATCTTAAACCACTTATTTTGAGAAGCTTCCCTTAATGAAACTGAACTGGAAGCAAATTTACAGCATAAGTAACCAATTTGACTGCAAGTTGTACCTCAACACCCATTCTCCTATATTTTCATAATGATAAAAATGTATGGATAGAGCCTACCTACCCAAGGATCACACATCCAAGTCTCCTGTGCAGTAGGTCTGGCCATTTGGAGTTTGATTCAGGGAATACTTTTCACACTGAAAATTAAGCACACCCTAGAGGATATCACTCTCCCCTGCAACATGGCAAGAACTTAAATGTTTTCAAAATTCAAGGTTTTTTTATTTTCAAAATATTAAGGGGGTACAAATGTTTTTGTTATGTGGATACCTTGTATAATGCTTAGGTAGGGCCTATCACCAGAATGGTGTTCGCTGTACCTGATAGATAAGCTTTTACCCCAACCCCTCCCCCATACCTGCTTCTTGATTTCCAATGACCTTTGTGCCCATGTGTGCCCTTCTATTAGCTCCCAATTATTAGAGAGTACATGTGGTATTTGTTTTTCCATTCCTGAGAAACTTTGCTTAGGATACTGGTCTCCAGTTCCATCCAAGTTGCTGCAAAACACATTATTTCATTCCTTTTTATGGCTGAGTAGTACTCCATGGTGTATATATAGGTACCACATTTTCTTAATCCACTCATGAATTGATGGGCACTTAGGTTGATTCCACATCTTTGTGATTGTGAATTGTGTTGCAATAAACATTCGAGTGCAGGTGTCTTTTTGATAAAACAATTGCTTTTCCTTTGGGTAGACATCCAGTAGTGGGATTGCTGGATCAAATGGTAAGTCTACATTTATTTCCCTGAAGTATCTCCATACTGTTTTCCATAGAGGTTGTACTAATTTGCAGTCCCACCAAAAGTGTATAAGCATTCCTTTCTCTCTGTATCCACTCCAGCCTTTATTGTTTTTTGACTTTTTAATAACGGCCATTCTGACAGGAGTAAGGTGATATCATCTCATTGTGGTTTTAGTTTGCATTTCCATGATGATTAGTGACATTGAGCTCTGTTTCACACGTTTGTTGGCCAATTGTCTATCATCTTTTGAAAAACTTCTGCTCATTCGTTTGCCCACTTTTTAATGGGATGGTTTGTTTTTTTCTTGTTGATTTACTTGAGTTCTTTGTAGATTCTGGACATTAGCCCTTTATCAGATGTATAGTTTGCAAATATTTTCTCCCATAGTATAGGTTTTCTATTTACTCTGCTGATTATTTCCTTTGTTGTGCAGGAAGCCTTTTAATTTAATCAAGTCCCATTTATTTATTTTTGTTGTTGCTGTATTTGCCTTTGGGGTCTTAGTCACAAATTATATGCCAAGGCCTATGTCTAAAAGAGTTTTCCTAGGTTTTCTTCTAGAATTTTTATTGCTTCATGCCTTACATTTAAGTCTTTAATCAATCTTGAATTTATTTTTGTATATGACAAGATACAGGAGTCCTGTTTCATTCTTCTGCCTGTGGCTATCCAGTTTTCCCAGCAACGTTTATTGAATAGAGCTTCCTTTCCCAAGTACATGTTGTTATTTGCTTTGTTGAAGATCTGTTGGTCATAGGTAAATTGTTTTATATCTGGGTTCTCTACTCTGTTCCATGGGTCTATGTCTCTACTTTTATACCAGTAATATGCTGTTTTGGTTTTTCTTCAAAGTATAAACCACACTCTTCCTGAAAAAACTGGACTTTTTTTCCATCTCATTACATTCTAAAAGTTGTTTTTTATAGCTTGGCTACATGAGCACTTTACCCACGTTATCTTGTTTCAAAAGTACAAAAATGTTTTATAGTGAATGGTGTCAAGATCTGTGAAAGGTCGGAGAGCTGCCCTACTTCCAAGATAACAAGTTAGCCTGCCACAGTTTTATTTATATTGGCAGGAGACATAAAACTCCTGGTCAGAGACAAAGAACTTCATTATTTATGGTACAGCAAGCTGCATGAGCTTCATGTTTGCATCCGTTCTCCTTGTCCCCAAGTTCCACAAGGCAATGTGTGGGGGCCTAGATATACGCTACATACACAGTGCATTTGGGTCACATCTGAGGGACACTGACTGTAGGAAACTCCCAATCTTTTAGGAGTTTGAGGTAGAGGCAAACCTGCCCTTTGGCCCAGAGGGAGACATTATTTTTATTATACTGAACAGAAAACAAGTCCATCTTTGCTCCCTCTGTAGGAAGGCACTCTCTTTCTATCTTCTCTGGCTATTTATTATACAAACATCCTTAAAAGGAATTTCAAAAAAAATGTGTAAGTGACTCTGCTCTCAAAAGTTACAGAAATGCAACGGATCTACAGAAATGCAAGAGAATTGTGTCCTAAAAAAATGACAGTGGGTTAGACTTTAGCACAGGCTCTGTGAAGAAACCAAAAATCAGATCGAAGTAACCTCTCTTTCCTTCCCTCTCCCCACCAATCCTCTGCCAGTGACCAAAGAACAGAGCAAGGACAGTATTAATGATGTGTAAAGGAAAAACAAATTGTGCAACCAATATAGACAGAAATATCAAGCAATTATCCAATGACTTTGAATTAGTGTCAATTAATCCATGATCTGAGAGGTCAACTCCAGTCCATTACACAGGTAACCCTGTCCCTCATGCCTCAATCTCTGACAAACAAGGGGACAAGGACTTGAAGTGGCACTGGGAACTAGAGGGTATGTCAGACAGTTGAATGGAGCAGGCTGCTGAAAGATGTGGTTAGGTACCCAGTTTGGGCACCCAGAGAAATAAACTATTTCAAAAGAGGACTCTTAGTGTATCTTTCCTTTCTGTGGTGGTTTTTCCTTTGTTTTTTCTTCTCCCTTTCTCCCCCTCCACCTTTCCCAAGCTTGTGTAACCCATAAACTGACAGCACTACACAACCAGCATGGTTTTAAAGTGAGATATATATATAAGGAGTTTTTTATATACATGTATATGTAACTCATTTAATACAATGAGATAGGTTCTAGCATCATCCCTATTCTACAACAGAGGAAACTGAGGCATAGGAAAAACATATCTTCTCCAAAGTCACACAGCTGGTAAATTACATAGGTAAGATTCGAATATAAGAAGTTTTAACTCCAAAGTCCATGCTTTTCATCACTACACTACATCATCTCTCAAAGACAGCACACTGCCATGTGACTTCTATAAACTTCTCCATACAAAAAAAATAACAATATACAAAGAAAGCCACTCACGTAGATATTTGGGGAAATTTGGTCAGTGTTTATTTCTTAAATTAAAACTATCATATGCATTTTTAAGCTATTCTTGCTTTTCTCATTGAAAATGTTTCCAAGTTAACTCACAAAGATCCAATCTATGCTTTTTAATGAAACGCAATATTCCAATGTAAGGATGTAACATAATCTATTTGTTCATTATTCTATTCATGGTCATTCACTTTGTCTTCAGTTTTTTCCCACTACAAGTATTCCAGCAATAATTTCCTTGTATATAAATCTTACACACCGTGCTTTTATTTCTATGGGCTCAATTCCCAGGAATAGGTTTGCTGATTAAAGAGCATGTGTATCTCTATATTTAGTAGGTAGTTCCAGACTGCATTGTGAGTCACATTTCACCAGAAATATTTAAGAGCACCCTTCTCCATATCCCCACGAGAGTAGATGTAATTGTTCTTTTTAAATGGCACAAAACTGATGGATATAAAGTGGTATCTCACTGTTACTTTAAGTTGCATTTCCCAAGTATTGAATTTCAGATTCTTGACAAATGTGATTAGCCATTTGGAATTTTTCTTCTATGAATTAAAGAGTCAATCTTTTTACATATTTTAATAGAGTTGTTTTTATTTATTATTTAGGGCTATTTTAACTATTAATATTTAAGGGTTCTGTTTACTTTAGATATTAGTCCTTTTTCCTGTCATTTGCGTTCCATTTTTTTCCCAAATCTATCATTTCTATGTGTTTATGAAAATTTATTTATATAAAGTTTTTAATATATAAAAATCCAAATACATTTCTTTAATTTAAATAGATTCTGAGTCTTATCTCTGACAAGAGCTCGCCAATCTCTAACCTTTACATAAAGTAATGTATGCTTTCTTCTGAGGTTTTTAACATTTGAAAGTGGCACTATCAAATCTGAATCTATCTGAAGTCTGTGTATGTGACATGAGGTATGCTTCTAAATTTATTTTCTTCCAGCCAGGCGCGGTGGCTCACACCTGTAATCCTATCACTCCGGGAAGCCGAGGCGGGCAGATCGCTCAAGGTCAGGAGTTCGAAACCAGCCTGAGCAAGAGCAAGACTCCGTCTCTACTATAAATAGAAAGAAATTAATTAGCCAACTAAAAATATATATAGAAAAAGTTAGCCAGGCATGGTGGCACATCCCTGTAGTCCCAGCTACTTGGGAAGCTGAGGCAGAAGGATTGCTTGAGCCCAGGAGTTTGAGGTTACTGTGAGCTAGGCTGACACCATGGCACTCTAGCCCGGGCAACAGACTGAGACTCTGTCTCAAATAAATAAATAAATAAATAAATTTATTTTATTCCAAATGAGTAGTCAATTGTGCCAGCATCTTTTGTTAAGTAAACCATTATTTCCCTATGGAGTTGAATCTTCTTCATAAATTCTTGTATTTGGTGAGATACATTTGTGGTCACTATTCTGCTTCATTGATCTATTTTTATTCTTCTGTGTCCTGTAACACTTGAATTACCAATTATTTACAGACTACATGAAAAGGGAAAGGAAAAAAGCAACAATTTACAAAAACTAGTAAAAATATAGAATATATATAGAAAAAAGAGAAGACAATAGTATAAACAATAAACAAAATCAGATAGAATCATGTCTGTTGTTAGATTAAATGCTAATTTTTTCTGTCTTTCAGGCTTTCTTGCTATTGTCACAAGCATGGCTACCCCAAGTTATCAAATCACCTGGAGAACAACACTAAAGGAATGAATTATATCATCAATAGAAGAGAATGTTTTCAAAATAACATGGTTTCCTGCTTTACATACATATCCAGGCTATTTTTGTGTATTTTTGAAAAATCAGTGTCACAGTAAAGCAAATACTTGTTTTATTTTAAACTGGAAATATTAAATTAAACCAATGTCATTAGTTCTATACCACATCCCAAAGTTTTTGTAGTCAACATTATTTTATCTGAAAAATATTGATAGGCCACTATCAACTAAGTGACAGCTGCCAAGATTTTTGTGATGACATTATTTAATCTGAGGAATATTGGTAGTTGAAAATCAAGTAAATGACAGCTGCTCAGGGTACCATTTTGGACTTGCTACCTTCTCAGCAGCTTTAACAAAGAGATGAATAAATTTCAACCAATCAGAAAATAGTTTCACCATTAAAATATGTCTCCTCTCTTGCTGTTTTTGTTCGTTATGGGATAGCTTACATTCTACATCAGGCCATCTCTTGGGATGTGTGAAATACTGTGGTAGATGAAGTATTTTTTCCTGTGGATTTTGAATGGTTTTGTTATTACCAATGCCATTGCTATTATTTTAGCGGTGTTATCTTGGGTACAGTACATCATTTAAGGTGAAGTTATGTGAACAACAATGAAAATAATACCTTTAGAGTTCAGGTATATTCAGCTTGCCTATACTCACCCTCCTTATAGAAAAAATAATAAGCATCTTGGCAATGTCAGCTTAATTCAAGTAAAATTTTCCTTCAGTAAGCTCAGTTTCTAAAGTATATGTACCTTTTATTTAGTAAAATAGTTCATTAACAACATGGAGAAAAGTAGAATAATAGGCATTCCTGTCATTTCTTGGCATCTACTCCTGATTTTAGCTGGAGATTAAATTGCCTGATGTCCTCACTTTAATAATTGCTGAGGCTGACTTTTATGAGGCTATCATGAAGAAAGCTTCAAGTTTTCAAGGGAATGTCATTTAAAAGACAGAAAATTAGATGCTGATATGCCTAAGTAACTGCTAATAATTAATTGAAATGAGTTTCAATTAATGCATTCTTTAACATCCCACCCCATGGCTTAAAATGTTAGTAAAGTAGTCAATAGGCATTATTTGGGGCATTGTGGTATTAATTCATATACAAATAATGATCAACATTACATGCTTCTTAGTCTGTGTGCAGTTTAAAAAAATAATCAAAAGCATCTACTTCGTGCAGAGGAGGTGCTATACTTCTATCACCCTAATAGTGTGAAAATGTAATGACGTTTTCCTACAAAAGAAAACCTCTTTTCTTTGATGTTTGAGCTTGGCTTCCATTACCACAGCCTCAGTAAGCTAAGAAGAAAACATACATTACCCACACTATCAAAGATGCCACGACTGTGCTGCTGACAAGCATATACTTAATTGTGGGATTTTAAATGATGTGTCTGCTTTTGATTTTCATGGTGACAATTCTTTACTAAAACAATATAAGCAATACTACCTAAAAACAGCAGATGCAATGTCTTATTACTTCACAGAGGAACCCACAAAAAAAAAGAAGTAGAAATAAAGATGCTCAGTCTAAATGATGGATCTCTATACTCCGTCATCTTTGTGATTTTAATTCATTCTGGGACATTCAGTTTAACATAAACTTCTTAAAACTGTTTGCATTAGGATGAAACTCCCATTATTCTGAGAAATACTCATTAAAATAGGGCCTAAATGATTGCAGACTAAATGTATAAGATGTTCTAGTAGATGTTATACTTTTCAATCCAATTAAAAGGTGGTATTCCAAATTCAAAGCTAGTCTATGAAAATTATTCTGTCTTAAACACACACACAGTCGCTGAAGCACACACAGATCACAGCTGGGAAAAAAGGGTAACTTATCTTGCACTGTTGTTTTGAAGATTAAATTAGATAACGCATTGCAAAGCACCTAGTTCAGTGTTAGATAAATAATAGATTGTATTATTTATCAATTTTAGAGAGAAGGACAAATATAAAGTGAAGATGTGGGGGCTTATAATATTTTATGGAAGGGAAAGAAAGGCAAAGAAAGATAAAAAGAGATGTAATGAGTTAGAGAGAGAAAGAACTGTGGGAGAAAAAGACAAGAAGCCTGGGTGGGGGCACTGAAGAATCTGATGGTCAAAGGAGCTCAAATGCAGACCCATTTGAATGCCTTTGACCATAAATGTTTGCATCTCAGGGAAATCCTAGTGTTTGTACCAGTAATGCCTACCAGACCTTTTTGACTCTGCCCAAAATAGAATTCCTTGTCAAAGAACTTGAATAAGCCTTCACAGAAGCTCTGCAGAAGATATGTTAATACATTCAGTACTACAGTGCATATCAGAATTCTAGGCACCCTAAATGAATTCTAACTATAGACCTCCACATTATATTAATTCTGATTAGGAGTGGAGGGCAGGAACAAAGAAAGTTCATCTGCTCTCTCAGGCTGATATCATAGATTGGAGCCTTAGGAGACGGGGTTCTTGGCCCGATTCTGAGAATTTGAGCTGCCCTGCTGAGAACACAAAAATGGTTTTAATGCTTTTCTTTATGCCATAATATTTATTGAAAATATTAACTCTGAATATGAAAAGTTTCTATTATTTTAGGAACCCTTTATATTTTTATTCATATCCTCAGCTTCCCAGATCTCCAGGATAGTGTGGGAGCAGTCAAGGCTTGAGAGTTGTGAAGTAAATCAGATTTAAAATATTAACTCACTTTCTGACTCCAATTGATTTAATTATTTTACATTTACTCTTTCATTCATGCTGTTTTTGTCTTATTTTTTGTTTCCATTCATTCACCCATTCAGTTAATGATTGAAGCCCAGGAACTACACTAGAGAATTTCTATGTTTTGACTCCTCAAATAATTCTTGTTCCTTTTAGACAAAGATAATATGTAAAATTTGTTTAGAACTCCCTTATACAGTACTCAGCCTATAGCAAATGTGTAAAATCTCCTTAATAAATAAACTTTCTCTTCTTCCATTTTGACTTCGGTAACACTAATATATAACATAATATGGATTAAAATCATAAGGACTATTTTATCTCACTTTATTTTATTAAATAAGCAGTTCTATTAGCCCCATTGAGTTATTGACCATTTCAAACATCCCAAATGGATCAAAACAATTTACTATACATAAGCAACAATTCCGGTACTTCAGAAGGCTATTAAAAAATCACAAGTGAAATACCCTTCCTGTCACCATTTATTAAATTATAGCCAGTGTTGATAGATTGCCATTGTTACCATTTAAAATATTAACCAACCTTCAAACTATCCTTAAAGAACCATCTATATACACAATCTGAACCAAATGCAAAGTCAAATAAACATTAGCAACAAAGTCTAAGCTGCATATAAACAAAAATAAGAATGTGATACATAATACTCATTCAATGTCCCAAAGAATGCAGGTTGACAGGATACACGACAGGAACGTCTACAGGCGTTGTTTGTCTTGAAAGAGGAAAATTCAGAAATTAAAACCTTCTTAGGGCTCTTGGTTGTCCACTTTTTCTCTTCCTCTGAGTTCTGATGATCATTTATACAACATGTAGTTTGTTTTACCTTATGAGCTAAGATTATTGAAATCAAATGTGTATTTTGGTCATCATTTGGGAGCAATAGGACCCAAACTAACTGTAAGCCAGGAAGGTCCCTGGTAACTACTTAAATACCATAGTCCAACAGGACCCTGAAGTACAAAGGTGCAGCAAGGATTAGATCTCAGAATCGAGCAAGGCTAAATTCAAAAGTAGAGCGAAGTCAACAATTGGGTTATTAAATTTTATAAATTAATTTCTATTTACTAGGAAGTTGCCTATAATCTTTACTACCACTGAAACCTCATCTTTCATTCCTAAAAAAAAAAAAAAAAAGTATTTCATGATGTATAATGTAGTCATATAACTATAGCCTAAGCATTTATTGTAAATGATATTCTAGCCCAGGCACTGTGGGAAACCCAAACATCTATAAAACACAGATCTCTCAAAAGCTTACAATATGGAGGAGGCTATGAGACAAATTTCTGGAAGGCAAGGCTGTAAATGATAGCCATACAACAGAAAATCATAGAAATCCTCAGATAATCTGCCCAGGAGTTTCAACCAATAATGAAATTCAGGATTCATGAGCTGAAGTTAGATCATTTATGTTGTATATTCAAATACTTTTTTCTTGTAATGCTGACATCTTTTGACTGGATAAATTAGGAAACCTGAAAACAAGAATATGACAAGCTAAAATTAGATGAAAGGAAAGGCTGTCATTTTTCTTCATGTTTTATAAGGTAGATATCACTTTGATGTGTTTTGTGAAATAATACCTTGAAATACCATGCTATTTTACTTAACTTTCTTTGTTTACCAAAGAAGTATGAAAATAATAATTGACAAAATAAGGATATCTCTCTTCAATTTAAAAAGCCTGAGATTTGTTATTCCAATAAATCTCTGCATCAAAATGAACATACATTAGAGTTTACAGCTCTGAGAGCCTATTTTGGAAAATAGGTTAGTCTGATAATACGATATTCAGACATTTGAAAGGGTTTTTTCCCCTTAATAACATATTATTTGGCATTATTTTCATTCTTTTTATGTGAAATTTGACCCAAATTTCCTTTCTTACTTGTATAAAATTCTTTTGATATCACACTTGAAAGAAAGAAGATAATGACAGAGTAAAGTAGGCTGTCTCTTCCACAATAAACAAGCTACAGACTGGCAACTTTTGATTATGTTTTATGATGTACAAATCTTGATTATACAAAGTTTTTATTTAAATTACAGAATTTCAAAGCTATGACAGAAATTAAAAATAATTATTCCAGTTTGCAAACTGACTCCAAAAATGTACAATGTTATTCCTTAAATAAGAATATAAAATGCTTTGATGAAAAAAATAAAAGAAAAATAGCTAATTGGCCAAGATTTGGTAACAATGCCTCTTAAGACAACAAAGAGAAGATAATGATCCTCATACACAGAGCTCTGGGAATGCTTAAATTTCACACTACTGAGAATTCCATATCTGCTTCACCTTGAATAATGTTATTAAAATAAAACATTTCCTTTTGATTTGTTAAGATATGATACTGGTTATGTGCCCTTTAAATTGGCTTCATTAAAACCCATTTGCCTTAAAGGTGATACAATATCAGAAAATCTATTCATATACTATACCTTATTAATAAGCAAAAAGAGAATGAAATATATCTATCTCTATAGATGTCAAATAAAAGCTCTTAAAAAACTTCAACAGTCACAAGAGAAGAATGTCCACTTTCATAATTGTTATTTAATATGTCTCTGGACATGTCAGTCAATGAAAGGAAAGAAATAAGGGAAGTATATATTGAAAATAAAGAGATAAAATTACCAGGACTGGTATGGGAAATTTTGAATACTTATAAAGGCTCAAGAAATCAATACAAAACTATAATAAATAATGAGAAAATTCAGTAATCTGTCTGGTTATAAAAGTAACACTCAAAATCAATCTATTTCTATGTATAATCAATAACCAGCTACAAAAATAATTTTTAAAAATATAAGTTACAATAGCAAAAATAGATAAAATATTTAGAACAAGCTTTTTTACAATGTGAAGAATTTGTATAAAGAAAACATTAAAAGTTTACTGAAATATAAAAGAATTTTACTGTTGGATAGTGATGCTCAAAGATTAAAAGATTTAATATACATTAACAGGATTATTTTTGAAACTTTACAAAATTGTACTAAAGTTCATTTTAAAAATAATGAAAGACTATACAGAAAAGTCTTGAAAAAGAAGATTAATGGGTGGTAACTAGTCTTACCAGGTATTAAAATATATTTTGAAGCCACAATCAATCTTAGTACTAGGGAAATATTTGACAGATGAATGAATTACACAGAATATGTATCTAAAATAATATGAAATTATAGTTGACATTAAAGATTTTTTTTAATTAGGAGGGAAAGGAATTATTCAATAAATGATACTGAGACAACTGGTTAGCTATTTGGCAAAAATAAATCTAGATTTCTTCTTTATACTATTCACTAAAATATTGTCCATAAAGCACCAAAGAGTAATAAAAAGTAAAAAGATTAAATGAAAAACATATTTGAAATCTTGGAATACTGTAGGTATTTGTAAATAGGAAATAAAATTTGGAAGTCATGAAAAAATGAATTGATAAATTTGGATAAATTCAACATTTCAGTATCGTGAAAAACATACTGTCAAATGGCAAAGTAGAGGAAATTTTTAACATATATGATAAACAACTATTATTCTTGATTAAAACAATCCATAAAAACTAGTAAGAAATGAAGAAGTAATAAAAATAAAAATAATAAAATAAACAATATAGGACAAAAAAAAAAAAAGAAAAGGCAACCCCCAGGTTGGAGTAGGAAAACAGTCACAAAAAATACATACAATCTTCTAATTTTAAAAAGCAGATGAAAACTATGATGAAATGCTGTCTTTCATCTAATCTATAGGCTCTTTGAAAAGTTACCATATACTGTTCTAACCAAGGACTGAGAAAAGTGAATAAATTGGTAAAACATTTATAGATGGAAATTCGGCAGTCTCTCTCAGAATTGTAAATACATGTACTTTTGACTCTACAATTCTGCAGCTATGAAGTTACCCTATGGAAATTCTAACAGAAGTATCCCAAGATATGTAAAAGGATATTACCATAGTAAAAAATAGATAAATAATAAAAAAAAATCCTAGAAATAATTCAAATGCTCCCTGATTAAAGACAAGTTACAATATATAAATAAGAATAAAGATATTGGGAATTGGTTTTGGTATTTGACAGAATTAGATAGGTGTTAATACAGAATTACTCCCAAATATATTTACTGAAAATATAAAGTGTAGAACTATAGTAATATCACTATGAATTTTTTTATGAATAAAGAGATACATATCTATGTATAAATTTCAATTTTCTAGAAAGATCACAAGAAACTGTTCACAGTATTCTTTGGAGAAAGGTACATACTTTTTGCTGTTTGTACTTTCTAACCATGTACATGTCATTTTTATTTATTTATTTTTTTGAGAGAGAAAGAGTCTCACTCTGTCGCCCAGGCTAGAGTGTGGTGGCATCAGCCTAGTTCACAGCAACCTCAAAGTCCTGAGCTCAAGTGATCCTCCTGCCTCAACTTCCTGAGTAGCTATGACTACAGGCACATGCCACCACCCGCAGCTAATTTTTTCTATTTTCAGTAGAGATGGGGTCTTGCTCTTGCTCAGGCTGGTCTGGAACTCCTGACCTGCAGTCCTCCTGCCTAGGCCTCCGAGAGTGCTAGGATTATAGGCATGAGCCACCATGCCCAGCCCATATCCATTTTTGAATTGTCAACATAGGCCTTGACTTTTTGGAAATGTGATCCACTTTTGTTTTGTTTTCACTGTTAAAAATAATCAATATTTTTGTCTTAAAAGGCAGAGTCACACTCTGTGGCCCTGGCCGGAGTATAAGTGGGGTGATCATAGCTGGCTGCAGCCTTGAACTCCTGGGCTCAAGCTGTTCTCCTGCCTCAGCCTCATGAGTAGCTGGGACTACAGGGTTGTGCCACTACACCTGGCTAATTTTTAAATTTTTTGTAGAGATGAAGCCTCACTATGTAGCCGGGGCTAGTCTCAAACTCCTCCTACCTTGGCCTTCCAAAGTGTTGAGATTATAGACATGAGCCACCCCACCGGCCCATGATTAATTTTTAAAAAGTCGTTTTCCTTTTGTTATACAAATTGACAATAACAAGTGCTAGTGAGGATGTGGGGGAAGTGTACCCTCATGCACTAGAGGAGAAGTTGTGAATGGGTTCACACTTTTGGTAGTCTGGCAATAGCTGTCACCTAGCAATTCCACCTCTAAGGATTTATCCTAGAATTACACAAAGATAAAAATACTAAAAAGAAATAGGAAAATCATCAATGATTAGCAATGTTCATTATAGTAAAAAATTGAAACAAACAACTTAAAGGTCTATTAATGAATTTCTGGCTTAATAAATTGTGATAAACCTAAATAATTATATAAAAGATAATACATATTTATAACCATTAATATAAAAAAGTACTAGTTACCACATTGGCTTGCAAACATTTCCAAAGAGGGTTTCCCATATATATAAGGTATGCAAACAAATTCAAGCTTTATAGTGATTTCTTATGTAAGATATATAGGAAGAAAATAAAATTTGAAGAGAAAAGAAAATTAAAAGACAAATTCTATACATAATTTTGCGTGAAAAAAGAGTTTGCAAATCAACATGCATAGTATAACTGCTTTGATTAAAATTACATACATATTTGTATAAAGAGAAGAGACTCACAGAAAAATGAACAGCTGTTGCCTATGAAGAGTGGGAGTGTTTTTCATTTTTTTTTTTTGAGACAGAGTCTCACTCTGTTGCCCGGGCTATAGAGTGCCTTGGCATCAGCCTAGCTCACAGCAACCTCAAACTCCTGGGCTCAAGCAATCCTCCTGCCTCAGCCTCCCGAGTTGCAGGGAATACAGGCACGTGTCATCACACCTGGCTAATTTTTTCTGTTTTTAGTAGAGACAGGGTCTCACTTTTATTCAGGCTGGTCTCAAACTCCTGACCTCAAGTGAGCCTCTCCCCTCAGCCTCCCAGAGTGCTAGGATTACAGGCATGAGCCACCTTGCCCAGCCCTCAATACAAACTTTAAAATAAACAAAAATATTTTCAATAAATACTATTTATACTTGCTGTCTAGATTTCATAACTCACCAAAAAAAGTTGGCAAAATCTAGTAGAAGGAAAGAAATAACTAACCTCAGAGCAGAACTAAACAAAATGGAAATCCCCAAAAACAATGCAAAGGATCAATGAAACAAAAAGTTGATTCTGTAAAGGATAAACAAAATCAATAGACCACTAGCCAAATTAACCAGAAATAGAAGAGAAAGGACTCACATAAGCTCAATCAGAAATGAAAAAGGAGACAATATAACTGATACCACAGAAATGCGAAATATCACCTGTGAATACTACAAAAACCTCTAATCTCACAAATTAGAAAATGTAGAGGAAATGGATCCATTCCTGGACATAACACAACCTCCCAAGAGTCAATCAGGAAGAAATTGAAATCCTAAACAGACCAAGAACAAGCAGCAGGATTAAAACAGTAAGAAAAAAAAAAAAAAACCTCCTAAGAACAAAACAAGTTCCAGAACAGACGGAGTCACAGCCGAATTTTACCAGACCTGCAAAGAACTGGTACCTTTCCTATAGAAATGATTCCATAAAATTAAGAAAGAGAGAATCTTCCCTAACTCATTCTACAAAGCCAGTATCACCTTGATACAAAAGGCACACGAGGACACAACAACAAGAAAAACTACAGATAAATATCCCTTATAAACATAGAAGCTAAAATCTTCAACAAAATACTAGCAAATGGAATTCAACAACACACCAAAAAGGTAATTCACCATGATAAAGTCAGTTTCATCCCAGCGATCTAAGGATGCTTTAACATATGCAAATTGTTAGACCGTGATTAACTACATAAACAGAAGTGAAACAAAGACCATATGATCATCTCAGTAGATACAGAAAAATCATTTGATAAAATCCAGCACCCTTTCATGATAAAAACCCTACACAAACTAGGAATAGCAGGAATAGAACTCCAAATAATAAGAGCCATATATGACAAACCCACAGCCAACATCATACTGTTGGGGAAAGGTCAAAAGCATTCCCACTAAGAACTACAACAAGACAAGGGTGCCCACCATCACCATTTCTATTTAACATAGTACTGGAAGTCCAAGCCAGAGCAATCAGGCAAGAGAAAGAAATAAAAGGGCATCCAAATCAGAAAAGAGGAGGTCAAATTATCCCCGTTCTCTGATGACACAATCTTGCATCTAGAAAACCCTAAAGACTCCACCAAAAGACTCCTAGAATTAATAAATAAATTCAGCAAAAGCTCAGGTTACAAAATCAATGTACACAATACAGTAGCATTTCTATACTATATACTAATAACAGTCAATCTGAAAGTGAAATCAAGGACTCAATACCATTTATAATAGCTACAATTACAAATAAAATAAAATACCTAGGAATATATTTAACCAAGGAAGTGAAA
>CAUYRT010083094.1:0-74119 GCA_963574885.1 Lepilemur ruficaudatus
CACTTAATATCTATCTCCTCAAATGCCCCGCAACTCTGGAATGCCCATTGTGAAACATGTCAATGCACAGTATTTCCTAAATTCTCACACATGCTTCATTTTCTGATTCATGTGGTGGAGTAGGAAGTTGGTCATAGACAAGGAGACTAGGGAAAGTTTCTTTGGGAATTGAGGACTGAGCTGAGACCTCGGTAGAGTAAAAGTGAGTTGGCAATAGGGGATAGGTGTTCCAGGCACAAGGACCACACTTCTGAAAGTTGGGATGGAAGAGAATGAGGCTTATTGATTGCAGAGAGGAAGGCTGTTGATGTAGAATAGATATTGGGATGTAAGGTTCAGGGGGAGGCCATAGAGGATCATGCAGGCTGTGCTATGATTTATTAATAGATCCTTATTCTAGAAGCAATGGGAAGCCATTGAAGGGTTTTATATAAAAAAGTAGCATGGTCATATTTGCTCTTTGCAAGATTACTCTGGCTGTAATGTAGAGAATAGATTAGAAGGAGCAGAGTGAATTTCAACATTTGCCTTTCAACAATTATTCTCCTGCCACCAATAAATAAGAGTACTTGGTACCTGCTTTACTCCACCTCAAAAGCCTAGATCATGATACTTATTGCAGCAGCTTCTAACCTTTTTGGCACCAGGGACCGGTTTCATGGAAGACAACTTTTCCAGGGACAGCGGTGGGAGGGCCAAGCTCAGGTGGTGATGCGAGGGATGGGAGTGGTTTTGCTTGCTCACCTGCTGCTGACCTCCTGCTGTGCAGCCAGGTTCCTAACAGGCCACCAAAGACCCTACTTGGTCCACGGCCCTGGGGTTGGGGACTGCAGTTATAAAGAAAAGTTTTGAAATAAAATGTCTTTTTATTGTTCTATTTTGTAATTTTTAAAATTGGAGAAATTAAATCATTGAATATTTTTTGTTTACTTGGACATTTGCATTTCTTTTCTAATATGACTTTTTGTAACTTAAAATTTTAAGAATTTGGCTTAAGAATTTTATTAAAGATTTGTAAACACTTTTAATACATTGAGGCATTATTAATTTTTAAAATTTTTATTGAAATATAAATTAATCTATGTACAAATACATATAATACACACACACCTACACGTTTTGTGAGGATTTTTTTTAAAGCAATTTTACCTCATGTTACTTTTAAAAGTTTAAAAAAAATTTTAGTTTTTGTAGAGACAAATATATCTTTTCCTTTGTAATTTTTTCATTGCTTTGATGCTTGGATACTTTGAGCAAGAGCAGTTAATTTTTCACTTTTTAAAAACTTTTAATAGTGTCCTTCGTATACATTTAATACTTAACTCATCCAGAACCTATTCAAGGGACAAGAACTCCTAAAAATTTTAAAAATCATTTTGGATGTTTTGTACTCTTATCTAATTTCTTATTTTAAGATGAATGTTGTTAGTGTCTCATCATTAAATATAATGGTAATAGTTGATTTAACTTAGTTTTGAGTCATGTTAAGTCAATTTTATTTCATTTTATTTATTTATTTACTATTTATTTATTTATTTTTTTAGAGACAGAATCTCACTCTGTTACCCAGGCTGGAGGACATTGGTATGATCATAGCTCACTGAAGCCTTGAACTCTTGGGCTCAAGTGATCCTCCAAACTCAGTCTCCTGAATATCTGGACTACAGGTGCAGGTCACCATGCCTGGCTATTATTATTATTATTTTTTTTTAGAGATGTGGTCTTGCTCTGTTGCCCAGGCTTGTCTTGAACTCTTGGCCTCAAGTGATCCTAACCCCCTCAGCCCTCCAAAGTGCTGGGATTATAGATGTAAGCCACTGTGTCCCAGCCAAGTCAATTTTATTTTATTCCTAATATAACAACATTTTTTTCTCTTAATTATAACTAGGTGTTACATTTTACTGATTTATTTTTAATTTACCTTTAAATTTTACCTATTGATATGATACATTATATTGTACCTCTCCTAGCATTAAACCACCCTTGCTCTGAAAGAGTCAGCTATATTTAGTCATAGTGAATTTTTCTTTACTTCTTTATTCCTGCATCTGCGTAATAAACATTGATACTCATTACGTGTTTCTGACATGCCCAGCAGTTCTTTAGGTGCTAAAGATTCAGCAGTGGGACAGATAAACACCCTGTCCCCATGGACCTTCCTGTCAGGGAGACAGACAATAAATATATTTACAAGTAAATGTAAAGGAAAAGACAGCACAGCAGTAAATAGGAAGCAAAGGGGAGGCTCTATTTTAGACAGTCAGGGAAGGTATCTCCCAGGAAGTGACCTTTGCACATGGACACCTGAATGATGGGAGGGAGGGAGCCCTTGAGAAACAGGCTCGACTTCCTCCCTCCTCTGGGAGCTTTTCAGCTCTCCAGGCACAAAGCGATTCAATTTCCACGCTGTCCCTCTGATGTTCACTGCCTCCAGTGAGGACCTCAGTTCTGCTATTGAATATCTGGCTGCCAGTGAGCTTCAGTAGTAAGAGCTTAGCATATCCTTCTCATCTTTTCCACCGGCCCATCCCTGCAGCCCCCTGGCCAGGCCCTAAAAAATCCATGCTCTGATCATTTCTCTTTTTTGTTTGAGATGGGGGAAGACAAAACGTTTTATTTTATTTTTTTAAATTTCAGAATATTTTTGGAGTGCAAATGATTTGGTTACATAAATTGCTTTCATACTGTGCCCATCCCCCAGATAGTATGCATTGTACCTGTTAGGTGTGATTTTACCCATCTCTCCTCCCCCTTCCCACCTGCTTGATTTCCAATGAATGTTATTTTCATAATATAATACATAATTGCATATTATGAACATAATTGTAAGAGACATGCTTTTCTTTGTTCCTATGCCCATTATCCCTTTAAGTTTGTTTATTTTGTCATTCATTCAGTCATTCTTTTCATTTTCTTAACATATTATTTTATTAGTGGTCTCTTTGCTCCAGGTATGGTATTGGTATAATCCTCTTAGCCCTTCCTTAAGGATAAGGGATGTCTTGTTAACAGACTGGGAAGAATAGCCTTAGGGTGTTGACTTCTTTCTCTCCATGATATGCAAATGAACAAGCTCACCTCTCTAAGCAGGTAACTCCAGTTTAGGTCTACCAAAGTGAGGGAGGAGCCTTTCCTAACCCAACTTGATTTCTCAGACCCTTTTTGTCATTTTTCATCATGTAATATGGGCATGAGAGACCACATTGCTACCAACAGGGCCTCTCCTTAGGCACTGAAGCATCTTAGAATCAAACCTAGTCCTTAGCGCAGTACAATGTTATTGCCTTAAAATAAATGGAGATAAAAGAGGAGCCATTGATGAAGAAGGAAGGGTGCACGTGACTTGAGTTCTGGGTGTCTCAGAAGGATGTTCCTGGAGGTTGGCTTCCATTTCTTTCCTGATAAGCATAGCAATAAGAGCATGAAGTAAAATTTAATGGATTAAGGGGCTAGTGTATTTCCTTTCTTTGGGGGCATTTATGCTGTTATGAATTAAAGAGTCAGACATATGGTATGATTTCAAAAATGTGCTTTTCCATAAATCCTTATCATCACTGCAGTTAGTGAAAATTCCCCTTGGATTTTTGTCATGTTTTTTTTTCCTGTAAGGGCCAGCTGCAGTCTGTTGTTTGTATTTCCATGAATATTTTTATAAAAATGTAGAAAGAGGCAGTCATAGCAGGCACAGGTGTACTGCTTTTATGTTCACCCAGAAGTGTCCCTAAGAAAGGTTTTCTAACAGAGTTCTGAAGATGGAATATGCTGTCTCAATGAGAACATATTTGCCATCTATGAAGGTGGCCAGGCATGAGCTGGGTCATCACTTGGCTGTGTGCTGAAGCAGTGATTCCAAATGTCTTGAGTCACGAATAATAAGTGGGTTTTACCTTGTGGACCCAGTCTGATGGATTGTTACTGGCTGTCTGGGCTCACTGGGACGATTGTCATGATCCATTAACAAGGTCTGCCTGAACACGGTGAGTGGGGAGGGTGGAGGTGCACACACCGTGTATTTGTCATTCCCAGGAAAGGAGTTGAACTAGAGGACCGTAATGTACTTTGAACAAGAGAGTTTCAAGACAAATGGCCTTTGTATCTCTACAACAATACTTTATGGGAACACGATTAGCAATATTAGCCAGAGCAGTGCTTCAGGAAAAATCCAGAAGTTAAGTGTCACAGGAGTTCCAAAGTGTACTATTTTAGAGGTGAGAGGATTATAAGTTCACAGTGGTGGTATCTCTAGAAAGTCAGCCACCTATGGAGTCTGTTAGTTTGCTTAATTCCTTTTGCTTGTCATTGAGTCACCTGGTTTATTGGTTGATTAACATGTATTTTCATCATTCATTGAGCATTTACTATGTGCCATGCTCTGTGCTAGATTTTCTAGATAGAGACAAATCAAAGGCTGAACAACTCCTAACTTTATGGCTTCCTGAGAAATTGGGCCACCTTGAGAGTATCTGCCATGGATGTTAATTGATTTAGTCTTGCTAGCATTTAGCCTTCCTCCCTTCTTCTAGAAAGAGCTCCTATATTTATTTCAGGAACTTTCTTTTCTACCATTTCATGAAGCCCTGTGGACCACCCACCAGAATCCACTGACTGTCCTACCTCTCCTCCCGCCACCCCCTGCAGGGGCAGGCACACAATCCAAGCTAGGCCAGCCAGAGCTGATGCAGTTGGCACTGAGGTTTTCCAAAAGCTGTGTCCAGAGGGATTGGCCATTATTGTTATGGGGCTGTCCTTGTTCCTGTCTTTCCCTCAAGTCCTCTTTTAGCTCAGTGAGTTACCAGTTACCTCCAAATAAACTACCCTGATTTGTTTAGCATGGCCTGACTTGGTTTCTGTGACTGGTGACCTCAAAACCCTAATTGCCACAGCACCTTTAGGTTGGCATTGAAGTTAAAACTCTTGGGCTACATGCATATTTTCAGGAACTAGAGGCTGTTTAATTCTCTGACAGAAATATCCACTTCAACCAATGACTATTGTCAGAACGAGGTCAGGAGCTGGTTGGTGAGGAAGACAGGCTATCGCAGGGTTTGAGCATCCTTACTTTTCACAACTTTTGAGGTATAAATGTAACAACACCAAATTCTCTTCACCTTCCATTCCAGTTGGTGGCTAAGTAGTTGATGTTTTCTTCTTACATTATGGAAAAGATGTCTGTGATGAGATACAACATGGTGATTGCAAGCATGGGTTTTGGCATCTTACGTTGCCTTAGATCCCAGTTCTTCCACAAACTAGTTGGTAACTTGGGGCAAGTCACTTACCTCTCTAGGTGTCAGTTTCCTCAGGAATAGAGATGGTAACATTCTCTACTCACATAGAGTTGAAGATTAAATAAGATAAGGCATGTAAAGAATTTAGCACCATGAGTTGGACTGTAGTAATCATTCTGTTTAACATTGTTATGTATGTGTGTGTTCTTTAGATCCTAAAAACTTGAAGTTCCATGAATAAGTCAGTTTCAGTCTGTAGCCCCACTTTAGATACTTGTTAATATTTGAGTTTGAGAACAAGAGAGGATAAAGGTGATAACTATAATCCTATGACCTTCCCCCACCCAAATGCCACACACAAACTTACTCTAAACTGGTGTTTCTCCCTTATGTGTGCTGCTTACTTCAGAGTGTATTAATAGTGCCCTCTGCTGCCCGGAGCACCGCAGCTTAATAGGAGCTCCTGGGGCAGATGAGGTGGATTTGAGTCTGAGGATCTGGCTCCTCCATCTCTCCCTCTCACCCTCACACACCCTCATTTTCCTCCCAGTTCACAGCTCCCGTTTCTTGCCTGCTTGCTAAGCTCTGAGTCATCAATCCCAACCTTTAATTCAAGTTTGTGCCTGGATCTGAACCAAACCATAGAT
This sequence comes from Lepilemur ruficaudatus, assembly GCA_963574885.1. NCBI lineage: Eukaryota > Metazoa > Chordata > Mammalia > Primates > Lepilemuridae > Lepilemur > Lepilemur ruficaudatus. The sequence goes on from CAUYRT010083094.1 coordinate 5,876, forward strand.
AGATACTCATAAAGGTTGTGCAGATGAGAATATGTGGTTCTCTCGTTTTGAGACTGGTTCCAGGGTGACAGAAGACGAATCTATTTTTTTGTGTTACAACGAGGGACTCAAGTCATGCTTGGAGCTGGCTGAGTGATTACTAAATCGGAGCAATGTGCAATGTGGCTCACCATGTTGATTGACTGAGTTCACTTTAGCCCTTTTTTTGCAGCCAAGTACAGTCATAACTTCCACAGGATGGTACTCTAAATGTGCTCACTTTGTCTTTTGTGGTAGTAACTGTTCAGTTGGAGGTGAGGGCTGTAGAGAAGCAGGAGTAAGGACTTCTGACAAACTGAGGCTCCACTTGAACTTCACCTCATTTGGACCTCATACTGTTAGGGTACTTATTATAGCTCCCCTCATAGGACTGCAACGTGGAAAAGTTGGTGATGAAATGATAAGTACCCAGAAAATCCTTGTACACCATGCCTACAAGAGTTCAGGCTAGACAGGGAGATGTTGAGGACATGTGAGACAATTAGTTGACTTCCACAATGGAGTGTGTGCTTTGTGTAGCCTGGAAAGTAGTTGAGATGGATTTTCCCCAAGCAAACCACACACTCCCTATGATCCCGTTGTGATCAAAGTCAGTTAGGTAGGTGCCCAGAATGATACAATCTGAGTCCCCTGGGTGGAAAATCTAATAAACTTCTACCACATCAGAATGGGAGATCTTGATGCCCAAAATCATATATCTCAAACACCTGAGCTAACCATCGAAGTAAAAGAGAAATGCAAAATCCATGATACCATACATACTTTTCACACCTATAATGTTCTATGTGCTTCCACGTAGCTACCCAATTTACCATAGCACAGTGGTTGTGAACACAAGCTCTGGAATCAGACAGACCTGGGTTTGAATCCCAGTCATGCCTGTTACTACCTCTGCAACTTGGATCAATTCCCTTGCTTCCTCATCTTGATAGCATGAATACTCAACCTATCCAACAGAGTTATTGTGAGAATTAAAGTTGGTAATGCATGCAGGGACTTTGCACGATGCCTGACACAATCAATCTTATCTGCTAGTTCAGTGATGGTGTCATGGTGGAAGGAACTAGTCCACTCATTTCAGAAAAGGAATAAGCAATGAGTCCAAGGAGGTGGCAGAGCTGAGTCACTCCTCTCTCCTGGTGCCCCATCAAAGAGTTGCTCACCTGTATATTTCTTATTAGACTTCAAAGTTTTCCAGATCTCACGTCATTAGGTAAGTATCAGAGTTATAGTCCCAAGATATGGAAATTTTATAGATCTGCATAATGTCTACATTGCAGAGTAGTTTTAAGAATTAAATGCAATATTGTGTGTGGGCACTGACACATATATAACTCTAGGGAACTTAAATAGAATTGTCAACTTCTTATCATGCCAAGTAAGAACATTCAAAGACAGATACCACATCACCATCTACTCTCACCACTGTTTCATAGAGGAAACTAAAATTACACACAGTGTTGTGGATTTTTTAATTTCTTTTTAACATGGGTAGTTAGCTGAGGTGTTTGGGGTATATGCTTCTGGGATGCCAGGACCCCCAGTTCTGATGTGGTAAAAGTTAATTAGATTTCTCACTTGAAGGACTCAGGCTGTGCCATCCTGAGCACCTACCTAACTGACATTGGTCACAATGGTAATAGAAAGAGAGTGTGACTAGAACACCAAAAAAGATCAGCCTCTACACTGAATAAATTTAGCTCTGTGGCAAAACTCAAAGTGTCCATTTATTGGGGATGAGCAAAACTTTGATCTCCAACCATTTCTTGGGAATTATAGGCAGCAGGAAGCCATCACCTTTCAGAATAACCCAACACTCCCAGTCACCTCCTCTGAGAAGGTGGAATAGGAGGGTGAAGACAGACCCATCAGGGCTTCTCTTCTGAAGGTCATCTCAGTCCAACATGCTTTTCAAAATGGCTCAAGGATAGGGAAGCATGAGCGGTGGGATAGAGATGCAAGAATTTGAGCCAAGCAATTCAAAGTGATTTGAAGAGATTACTGAGGCTTATGTGTCCTTTACTGTGGTGAATAATCAAGTGGTGCACTGTCCCTAGAGATCAGCACCGATTAGTCATCACGCAGTCTGAGGACATCTCAGACTTGCCAAGGCCGACATGAGTCTGGACTTAAGTAGAAAGGACACGCCAGGCTCTGGAAAGAAGTTAGCTCTGGCTAAGAAGGGAGAGGGAGATGCAGCTCAGCTGTATCTATAACCTTTTATTTATTCAAAGGGCAAGAAAGAGAGGTGACTCCCATACAAAAAGCATATGCACATTAGCATGACAGCAGCTGGTTAGAGAAATGGGATACAACCTGCTAGGTTCAAAAGAGTGGGTCTCCAGTCCCATGTAAGCTGGGGCAGATTACTTACCCTCACCAAAGTCTCCATCCTTTTTGTCTATTGCAGCCCTGTTCAGCACTGTAGCCACCATCCGTCCACATGTGGCTTCTGAGCTGTTGGGATGTGGCAGCGTGGCCTGAGATGTGCTGTAAGTGTCAAGACCTTACCTGATTACAAACAGTATTAAAAAGAATGTAAAGTATTTCATTAATAATTTTCTATATTGATTATATCTTGACATGTTGGAATAATAATATTTTAGATATATTGGGTTAGATAAAATTTATTATTAAAGTTAATATCACCTGTTTCTTTTTACTTTTCTTTTAATGTGGCCATTAGAAAATCTAAGTTATTTATGTGACTTGCACATAAAATTGTGAGATGTTCATTATTCTATTGGACAGTGCTGGTCTATAGAATTAGGAGTAGTAGGAGGGGACGGGGAGAGAGGGCAATGACAAGAAGAATTCTGCTATGTGCCAGACACCATGCCTTGCCCTTAAAACCTCTTGGCAGCCAAATGTGGTAACTACTGCATTTATTTTAACACTTTACAGATGAGATTTCCAGAGAAAAATTTATTTGCTCAGAGCCCAACAGTTAATAAATCAAGTGATGATGATTCAAACTCGGGTCTTTGGACTCAACAGTTCAACGTTTTAACTACTAATTATTGCCTTTGTTGCAGTTGGGGGTGCTCAATAATGTTTACTTTGCCAAATAATTTTGAGGATTAAATGCAATATTGTAGATGAACACTTAGCTTAGGGCCTGACACTTAGTAAGAAATTCAGAAATAACAATGGCTGCTATTAATGTTAAAATAATAATAAAAAGGAGAAGGAGAAGGAGAAAGAGCTAGAGGAGAAGAAAAAGAGAAGGAGAAGAAGTAGGAAGAAGAAGAGTTTCTGTGGCCTTATAGTATAAATTGAAATCAGGTAATGTGGTGTCTCCAGCTTTGTTCTTATTTAGGATTGCTTTGGCTATTTGGTCTCTTTTTAGGTTCCATATGAATTTTAGGATTATTTTTTCTAATTCTGTGGAAAATGACTTTGGAATTTTGATAGAAATTACATTGAATCTGTAGATTGCTTTGGGCAGTATGGTCATTTTAAGGATATGGATTCTTCCAGTCCATGAGCATGGGATATTTTTCCATTCGTTTGTGTCATCTGTGATTTCTTCCATTAGTGTTTTATAGCTTTCCTTGTAGAAATCTTTTATCTCCTTTGTTAAATGTATTCCTAAGTACTTTATTTATTTTTTTTTTGTAGCTATTGTAAATGGGATTGAATTCTTGATTTGGTCATTATTGGTGTATAGAAATGCTAATGATTTTTGTACATTGATTTTGTATCCTGAAACTTTACCGAATTCATTTATCAAATCTAGGAGTCTTTGAAAGACTCTTTAGGATTTTCTAGATATATCAGCACACAGATAATTTGACTTCTTCTTTTCCAATTTGGATGCCTTTTATTTCTTTCTCTTGCCTGATTGCTCTGACTAGGACTTCTAGTACTATACTGAATAGGAGTGGTGAAAGGTTTCTCAAAGAACTAAAATAGAACTATAATTCCATCCAGCAATCCCACTTCTGGATATCTACTCAAAAGAAAAGAGATCATTGTATCAAAAAGATACCAGTGCTCATATGTTTATCTCAACACTATTCACAATAGCAGAGATACAGAATCAACCTAAGTATCCATCAATGGATGATTGGATAAAGAAAATGTGGTATATGTACACCATGGAATACTACTCTATCATAAAAAATAATGAAATCATGTCTTTTACAACAACACTGATGAAGCTGGAGGCAATTATCTTAAATAACTCAGAAACAGGAAGTCAAATGCTGCATGTTCTCACTTAATAAGTGGGAGCTAAATAATGAGTACACATAGACATAGAATAGACATTGGACACTCTGAAGGACAGGAGGAAGGGAGGTGGGGAAGACGATGTGGGATGAAAAATTGCCTAACGCATACTATGTGCACTACTTGAGTGATTACACAAAAAAGTCCAGGCTTTACCACTACACACTATATATCTATGTAACAAAACTGCGCTTGTACCCACTAAATCTGTAAAAATAATGTTTATGAAAAAGAAGAAGAGGAGGAGGAGAAGGGCAGAGGAGGAGGAAGAGGAGAAGGAGGAGAAGACAAGTTATTGTCATCACCACCTCCACCACCACTGAATGTCAGGTGCTATCTTGGGCACTTTATGTACATTATATAATTTAATGCTCACAGCAAGCCTGGCCAATATTCACCCGCACTTTCAGGCTCTAATTTTTGCTGGTATGAGTGTAGTAAAGTCCTCCTGGCACTTGAATATTTACTTCCACTTCATGACTCTTTATCATGGTCTGTTGGATGTGTAGGAAGCTTCAGATGGCAAAAGGAGGTGCTGGCAGGGACTGGCAGCAAATGAGCAAACTGTGGAGACTAGAGGGTGGGACAGTGTCTGGGTTTTATAGGGGAAGAGTGGCTGCCCTAATTTTAGCTTCTGATTCACCCGGGGAAATTTTGAGCAGTGTCCTTAACATTCAGAAACCATGAATACTAAAGAAGATATGACTAGCGGTTGAGGATATCAGTGAGGGTGGAGAAAGAAAACAAAAAGAAAGACAATGAAGGCTTACTAATAAGGATCATAAACTCTAAACTAGTCAAATATTAATCAGAATGGAAGGGTTCTATTTTCCTTTAAAAAATTCTAGAAACTTATTTCATGTAATTGGCCTTGCCCCAAAAAGAAGAGGAAACAAAGCATACTTTAATTGGACTAAATAAAGAATCAAGCTTATGTGGGTTGTGGGGCATTATCGATAATACAAAAGCCTTGAAATGAGAAAGACATGGGGAAGGTGGTATGTATCTATTAGGGTCTTGGAAACTTCCCAGAAACAGTATTTATGTCCGACCCTGGTCAAGGGACGTAAGAGTACTAAGTTACTAAGTAAACCATTCCTGCTACTCTCTATTGTTCCTGCTAGTGACCTTCTGTTAACTTGAAGCACAGAGCTTCTCACTCGTAAAAGGCCAAGACAGGCTTCCCCCATCCTCTAAACGTGGTGGACAACAAGAGTCAACATTATCTCATTCATACTTCATGCCAGGCCCAGTCTGCCTGGATGTTTGCTATATGATACCTCCTTGAATCCTTATGCTAATCTTCTAAAGTATTTATTTTTATCCCTCATTTTGCAGGTAAGAGATCATATTATTTTGCCAGGCCATTTAATTACAAGTTGGCAGAGCCAGAATCCTAAACTAGGTCGATCTAACTCCCAAAGCCTTGCTGATTCTACCGTATCATGTGGTCTTTTCTTTCAATACCACAGTCATGACTAGAGGTTTCTCCACCTACACCAATCACACGAAGCAGGTCTGGCTGCTGTGACGTCCCAGAGTACAGAACTGACTCACTTCAACTGGCATCCAGGATAAGGCCTGAAGAGTCAGGATAGAAGGAGGAGTAGGAAATTGCTCTTTTATTAAATGCAACTTACAAAAAAAAAAAGATAATCTGTAAAGTGAAATTAATGGTTTTCAATAAATACTATAAATTCAATATATATATACCTATATGTGTACATATTCACATACGTATATATGGATATAGATATAGGTATATAGTTTGGGTTATTAATTTTTTTCAGTTTGCCTATTATTTTTGATAAAGCCTAACTGTCCCTATGTAGCCCCTAAAAAAATTCAGTGATTGCCTCTTGCCCTTTTTAAAAATAAAATAATTAATTGATATGATTAATGAAATTGTTCAAGTAGTAAGAGAGTACATGCTAATCATCAAAAATCGAAACCACTCTCCAAATATGAAACTCCTCCTTCACTCGTCTCCTGCTCCCTCCAACTTAGGTGGTTTGTTATTTTCACTATTACACGAGTAATTTTTAATTCTTTCATTCTAGGGAATGCTTGATATTTTACAATCAACATATGGCTAAGTAAATATTTAAGATTTTATGTTGACATTTTGCTGTCAGATCCAGAACTTTTATTGTGCAATTCACCTTTTGATTTTTATAGTAATATGTGTTATCACTTTCTGAGTCTTAGTTTGTAAAGCCATACCTATAAATGTTGACTGCCTTTTCTAGACAGTACATCTTCATTTTTTGTGGCTAAGAGCCAGTAAACAGCAGTGGCCCTACCTTGGCTACGGAGAACGTTGGTTAGGGATACATAAACCAGAGAAAATAGTAAAGTGGAATTTTAGAGATTTGGGGGTTCTACTCCTTCCTCTTCTCCCCTGTGGACTCTTATCCAATTGAAGAGAGGCTTAGAGAAACAGGTAATTGTCAAGTGAAATGTCACATGTATTAATACATTTAGGGTCTCAATTAGTGGTGCTAGAAAACACAGCTTAAACCTGAGATCAAAATGAATGTTTTTGCACATAACACCTAAATCTAGGCCTTGATCCCATTTGCAACAATGCTAGGTTTTCAGTAATCAATCCAAGCCAATTCCCAGCCAGCAGAGTGTCTCCAGCTACCCAATGAAGTGGCCCAAGGGATGTCAGACCTTCCCTAGTCTCCATGAACAAGTGAGTCTGTATCCCTCCCATAAAAATAAGAGAGTGGCAGTATGCAAAGGGGGCCAGAAGCACTCTAGTCCCACTCTTTTCTGGGGAGAGGTATAGATATCCCCTCATAGAAACATGCAAGCAGGGGAACTGGGTCATCCACAACATGGCACATCATCTGGCTTGTTAGATACCTTCCTTAAAAGTATAGATTTTCTTAAAAATCAGGATATTAATTTTTGTTTACTGAAGTGGGTTAAATAGTGGGCCCCCAAAAGTTAGGTGCATATCCTGGTGTCTGTACCATGTGAATGTTATCTTAGTTGAAACAAGGTCTTTATAGATGTAATTAAGTTAAAGATCTCAAAATGAGATTATTCTAGACTACCCAGTTGGGTCCTAAATCTGGTGACAAGCATCCTTACATGAGACATGGTCTTCACGATGGCATGTGAAGATGGAGACTGAGATTGGAGTGATGCTGCCACAAGCTAAGGAATACTTAGAGCCACCAGACTAGAAGAGACAAGAATGGATTCTTCCCTGGACCCTCCAGAGGGAACAGAGCCCTGCTGACACCTTGATTTCAGACTTCTGGGCATCAGAAATGTTAGAGAATAAATCTCTGTTGTTTTAAGCCACCTGATTTTTGGTTATTGTTATGGCAGCCCTCGAAAACTTATATGTTTACTGTAAGAATGAAATAAGGAAGTGGCATTATTGTCCATGTTAGAAATATGAGACTCTCTGGATAGTTACCTTTGGTTAAAGGTCCTATTGTTACCTCTGCTCTAAATTCAGCTGTTTCCTATCACTGTTTGGAGCAGTAGTTGTTTTTCCCCATGTCATGACCATTTATAATTTTCTTTCATCTAGGGCATTTCATTGGAGCTTATTCACAACTCCCACCACTGACAGTTTGCTCTAGCTTGTGCCAGCAGGCAGCAGGCCTCTAGTGAGCATTGCTTACTGTAGCTCTTCTCTGCTTCCCGGCTCCTCTAGGGGCATCTGGAGTTTCTACATCATTGCTTTGGTTTTCCATTAGTCTAGCCCCTTGCTCCAACTCTTCCATACTTGGTTAAAGCAAAGTAGGAAGAGAATGCTAAAGGCTCTCTGCTTCTGCTGGTAGGCTGAGTCCTCCATGACAGTCTCCCTCTATTCAGGAAAAATTTACTTGGGAAAGTTTTATCATAAAGTGTCAATGAATTAAATTCTTGGTTCACCCACATTGGCCCTTCTGTCACTGTACGAAATAGCTTTACTAAGAGCCAGCATCTTCAATGTATTTATGGCCTCCTTTGGTCCATTGTTACCAATTGGGGCTTTTAAGAAAGAGTTAAGTCCTTCACTTTCTTGGTGGGAAGTATATTGAACAACAAATTGAACAAAACAGAACAATTTGGAAACAGTTGTTCTTCCAATGTTCAGCTTATCAAATTTGTACCAGGTTACTGGTGATCCTAGCACTATGGGGGAGATAATAGAAAATTCTTTGTGGAAGATCTTTCCACCAACCAGCAGGGGAGGTGAATATGGATCTTTTCATCAGCCTCCAGGGTGCCCAGCAGGGCTAGCTGTGTGGACATGCCACCTATAGTCACATAGTGTTTGATTTAATGCTCTACTTTTACTATCTTGAAATTCTTAATAATTTCTCAATAAGGGGCCCCACAGTTTTATTTTACACTAGGGCTCACAAATTATGTAGCCAGTCCTGGTAGCTGGCATGGGCCTGGGCAGCTGAAATCCCTGGAATGGTCACTTCTTGCAGCAAGCTACTTCCTCCATTACCCTATACAACTCAGATGTGTTATTTGTTTGTTGTCCTTTTGAATATATACTGTGGCCAGAAAAAACTTCAGGAAGCAATACTAGATGTTAAGCATAGAGGTTTGAGAAGCCACATTACCCCCTCCTTCCTCCTCAGGGATATTTGGCAATGTTTGCAGACATTTTTGGTGGTCACAGCTGGTAGGTGCGACTGGCTTCCAGTGGGTTAAGGTCAGAGATGCTGCTAAACATCCTACAATGCTCAAGACAGCCCCTACCACAAAGAATCATCTGTCCCCAAATGCCAACAGCGCTGAGGTTGGGAAACCCTGACCACTCAGAGGTTATCCTTGCACTTGCAGCCTTAGCAACACTTAGGAGCTTATTGGAAATGCAGAATCCCAGGCAGCAGCCAGATCTACCTGCATCATAATTGTCATTTTAACAAGATTAACCAGGCCTTACAAATTGGTATTAGCTGATCAACACCTACGTGGACATATAGGAATAACATTTATTGGGTGTTGGGCAGACAAGAGGGGGGAGGAGGGGATGGGTATACACATACATAATGAGTGCGATGTGCACCGTCTAGGGGATGGTCAGGCTTGAGGCTCTGACTGGAGCGGGGGGCAAGGGCAATGTACATAACCTTAACATTTGTACCTCCATAATATGCTGAAATAAAAAAATTAAAAAATTAAAAAAAAAAAACGATTAACCAGGCCTCCAGGTGACTCATATGCACATTAACATTTGAGACGCACTGGGCTAGAACAAAATTTTTTTGCTTTGTGCTTAGGTGTCTGCAGGGTTCCTCACTGGGAGGGCTGCCCTTTGGGGCAGGAGATGCCAAGTTTGGATCAAACAGGAAGTGCAGCCTGAGGAAGGAAAACCTAAAAAGTGATTATGGGAATCATAGCAGAGAGGAAAAGACTAGAGCTGCAGACTAGATCAAGTGCAGGACAGCAGGCCTGAACGTTAAGGCAGGAGAGGAAGTAGAGAGACACATACCCAGTTGGGGAACCAGGAGGATGGCAGATGAGGAGGCTGTGGTGTGAGACTGGGATGGGGCAGGTGGTTCTCCAGGTCACAAAGTGCTAAGGAGGGCTTGAATCCCCTGGCATGTTGCTCACTGTGTGGCGGTGGGTAGGGAAGCTTATAAAGGAGCCATGCCGGTGAAGAGCTATACTGGGAGCCATTGGAAACCACTCTGTATCTGGTAGTTGCACCGGACTGGGCATGTGGACAGTGCCAGAGTCTGCCTATGTTAGTTTGTTAGGCCTGCCAGAGTAAGAGTGCTGGGTGGCTTAAACAACAGAAATTTATTTTCTCGCAGCTCTACAGGCCAGAAATCCAAGATCAAGGTGTCAGTAGGGTTGGTTTCTTCTGAGCCTGCTCTCCTTGGCCTGCAGATGGCTGTCTTCTCCTTGTGTGTTCATGAGGCCTCCCCCTATAGATATCTCTGTCCAAATTTCCTCTTCTTACAAGGACACTAGTGATATTGGATAAAGGCCCACCAGTATGACCTCATTTTACCTTAATTACTTAACTCAGGGTCCTATTTCCAAATCTAGTCACATTCTGAGGTTCTGGGGATTAGAACTTCAACGTGTGAAGTTTGAGAGGACACAGTTCCTACCACTGCTCTCTGCCTCGTGGCCCTCCTCAGTGTCCACGCATCCCATTCCTCTCCACTGGCTCCTCTCAGGCTTCAATCTTGGCCCCTTTCTGTCTGACTTTCCACACTGAGACATGAGGTTCACTGGCTCCTGGGGAGCCCAGCACCCTACTGAATATTAAATATGTGGGCTCTGGGCTCTTAAAAGACTAACTGAGTTGTGAACCAAGACTCTGCTCTTCCCTCCAGAAGGCATCCTTTCCCTCTGTGAGTACACCACACCAAGGGCCCCCAGGTTAACCAGGGCAATTATTAGTGAACAGTTAGAGCATGGTTGCCTCAAAATTATGATGGATAGGTCGAAGAAATATGAATGCAAATGCATTTTTAAAGCACACTGCAGTTATTGTTGGGTATAATGGAAAGTCATTAAGCACATTAGCTGCTGATTTTATAATCAAGTGCTAACATTTTCTGGATGCTAACCTAAGTAACAGGAGATATTGGCCATTTGCAAAACATGTTTAAACAAAAAAGATTCAGAGACAAGAAGTGCCTCTCATCTTAATTATTTTTTTTGCATCATAAAAACCTCACAAACAATGCTTTTGCAAAGGCATAATGGATGTGGAGCAGCTGTAGAAAACATCTCACTTCTTTTGTAGGGAAACAATGTTATACATTTGGGAAAAAAAATTCTGTCCAGCTGATTTTATTCCAAGGAGAGGGCGAATCTGGGAGAGAAATCTCTGCTGTCTGAGGAATATCTATCTGCGTCCATCAAACATTGGTAAAACTTTACAGGGAATGGCTGAAATTGTGCTTGTTTTTCTGTCAATGTTGCTTCTTTAAGATCACGTCTGGATAGCTGCTGAGTCTGCAGGGGAAGGTGGATTGTTGAGCATCACGTTCTACTCTTAATTGCCAAGCAGTATAATTCCTTATGGGTGGAAAGAGAACTTCTTGTTTACTTTTCTTTTCCTGAGCCTCATAGGCCATCAGCATCAGCCCAAACTTGTTTTTGTTAAAGATGTTCAAAATAAAATGACTGATCAGTCCAAACTTTGGGAGCAGAACTACCCCAATGACTAAGCCAACCATACCCAGGCAGGCAGAGTATCTTGCTTTTCGAAGTTCTTAGATGCAGACTTATGGCCGATGAACTCCGTGTCCAGTGGGCCTAGCCATGACCAAACATAACTGTGGATTGCCTGAGACACTGCATTCCCTATCTCTCTGTGTTGACCACCTTCACAGGATAATCACCTGTCTTAACCCTGTATCAGTTGGCTATTGCTTGGTAACAAACCACCCCCAAATTCAGTGGCTTAAGCAACAACTATTTACCATTTCTCATGAGTAACTGGTGACTGGGCAGTTCTGCCAATCTGGGCTGGGCTTTGATGATTTGGGCTGGGCTCATTAAAATATCTCTGGTCAGTTTGCAGATCTGCTTAAGGCTGGTTGGTCTAGGATGATCTTTGTTGGGACATGCCAGCTTTTTCTCATGTGTCTCTCACATCTTCCTGTAGGTGAACCTGGGCACATTCTCATGCTGTGGTGTGGGTCTAGGAGAGAAACAGATTGCTAAAGTACTTAATCAGGCCTAAGATCCAACTGGCTAATGCAAGTCATGAGAGTCAGTGTGAGGACATTACCAAAAATCAGGGAGGTGTGGAAAATTAGAATCCTTAATGCAATCAATATAGACACAACTTTCTATTCTGTAGACCATCCAATTACCATATTCAGTTACCTGTCTAACTGATATCCAACTGGATCAGTTTTACTTACCTCTCTTTCCTGGAGGAATGGGGTCTTCTCCCCTGTGACCCTCACTCTGGGCAGGGTACTGGAATGAACAGGGTCACGAGACTGAAGGCACCTAAGGGGAACTGGCCAAAATTGTCCCCTCCATGCCTGGCACATGATGGGGACTCAAACAGTATGTGATTCAGTGGACAGTGACAGCTTCTGCATGCCCAAGATCCTTGGCTAAAGTCAGTTTTATCATTACCCAAAATCTCCCACCAGAAAGGCCCTTGCTCTTCACCCAGTGTGGATATTTGTCCCAATCACACCTGTGTTCTTTCCCTGACAAACAGTCCTGGGTGAACTGAAGAAAAGTTTTCCACAAGCTAGTATGTGAGCAGTATCTGTTATTTGCTGAGAATGGGGAAGGTTAAAGGAAAATCAGATTTGGAGATTTGGTGTTTGTATGTGGGTGGAAATAGTGCACTAAGAATTCTATTTGGATATATTATGTTTGAAACATCTGGTTGGTTACCTTCCTTGAGGTGAAAGAGTTTTCAGCCTTCTTGGTTCCCAAATTCAGTTTTCTCCATTCTTCCATGCAGTATTAGACCTGAGAAGGACTGAAGGGTTTTGTCACCTGTTCAATGTCTATTTATCCCTCAAAATTTTGCCTAACTATTCCTTTCTCATTGAGTCTTACTCTAAACAATTATAATTAGACAAACCCCTTGTATGACCTGTTGCACTTACATAATAGTAGCCTTTTTATTATTTTTTCATTTCATTTTTTTCACTAAACATGCATTGAATTCTTTCTATGTGCCAGGCACTGTTTAGGTACTGAATAAAGAGCTGTAAGCAAAAGGAAAGTCCTTTCTCTCATGGAACTTACATTTAGAATAGAGGGTTTAATAACTAATAAATAATCAAATAAATATATACTATATCAGATGCTAAGAAGAAAAATAAGATTAGGTAAGGGAAATGATAGTGTGTGTGTGTGTGTGTGTGTGTGTGTGCGTGTGTGTGCGTGTGTGCAGTGTATCTGTGCGTATTTGGGTTTTTTTAGACTATATTTATTAATAAATAAGAAATTGAGTATCTGAAGAAAAATTTAAAATTCAGATATCAATTCTTCTAGAAATACTTTGTCTTGCTTTAGTGAAATTTCATTGTTAATGGATTAGGTTACCAATGTCATTCTGTCAACACAATTTTTATTAAAATGGATATTAGGAATTTCCCCTAATTCTTGTTAATTACCTAGAACTCACAGAAATCAGTTAAAATTACTTGAAAACTTCATAAGCATAATTTATTTAAAAAATGATATTATGACTTTGCTTCCTTCCAGCTGGCCTTTCTGTTAAAATGCCAGGGAGAAAAGGTCTGGAAATCAGGCTATCTTAAAGCCTCAACCCTCTAATCATACCATTGGTCTTTCTGGTGACCAGCCCCTCTCCTGAGTCATCTAATCTCATAGCATAAAATCAGGTGTAGTCCCATCAGTATGTACATATTTGGAGTATGGGTTGTGCGTGTGCATGCATGTGTGTATGTATGTGAGTATGTGTATGTGGCATGTGGTTGGGGTCTAGATTAGACAACTGGTCAGGGAAGCCCTTTTCGTCAGTTGCATTTGGGCAGAGACATGAATTATGTGAGGGAGTGGGCTTTGTGAGCATTTGGGGAAAGTTTCCTTGCTATAGCACATAGAGCAGAATTGACCTGTTTGAGGAATAGTGAGAAAGCCAGTGGGGGTTTGATTGAACAAGAGAAAGAGTAGTAGGGCATAAGATTGGAGAGCTAGCAGGGTCTCTGATTGTGTTGAGTTATATAGGCCACAGAAACAACTTAATTTTGTTCTAAGTGAGATAGAAAGTGTAATAGACAGAATAATGGCTCCCAATTATGGCCGAGTCCTAATCCCAGAACCTATGAATGTATTACCTTACGTGGCAAAAATGACTTTGAAGATGTGATTGAGTTAAGGATCTTGAGATAATCCTAGATTATCCAGGGTGGTCCCAATGTAATCGTAAGGATCCTGATAAGGGGGAAGCCAGGGTCAGAGAGACTATAGGATGACAGAAGCAGAAGTCAGAAATATGCAGGGCCATGAGCCAAACAATGCAGGAGGCCTCTGAAGGCTGGAAAAAGCAAGGAACACATCCTCCCCTAGAGCCTTGGGAAAGTAACCAGCCCTGCTGACACCTTGATTTTAGCCCGTAAGACTCACGTCAGACTTCTGACCTCCAGAACTATAAAATAATCACTTTGTGTTGATTGAAACCACTAAGTTTATGGTATTTTTTTTAATAGCAGGAAAGCACTGAGGGTTTTGAGGATACCTATTATTTGACCTGACTCAAATAGCTGATTATGCAGAAAATAGAATGAGGAAGTAGAAGAGTTTGCAAAAGTCCAGAGAAGAGATAAAGGTGCTTGGCCTAGAATGGTAATAATGGTGGAGAAAAGTGAATGGAATCTATTTGTGCTTTGAAAATAGATTTCACAGGACTCAGTATGCAAGAGATCGGTTATAGGGGCTGAGAGAGACAGAGGGACATGGATGACTCCCAGACTCTTCACTTAAACTCCTTAGGAAATGAAAATGTTATTTACTGAGAAGGAGAAAGTTAAAGGAAAATCAGATTTGGAGATTTTGTGTTTGTATGTGGATGGAAATAGTGAACTAAGAATTACATTTGGATGTATTATGTTTGAAATGTCTGTAAACTATTAAAATGGAGATGTCAAATAGGCAGTTTTTTTTTTTTTATGAATTTGGAACTCAGGGGAATGTTCTGGCCTAGAGGTCTAACCGTAAGATCATTGGTATAACATGGATGCCTAAAGCTGTGGGAACAGATGAGACAGCCCAGGAAAGAGGCGTAGATGGAGGAGTACACAGGCCGGGGAGGGAAGCGGCACCATTCCATGCTGAACTTCCCAATGTTAGCAGTACTCCCTGTTGTCTGGAACTCAGGCTGGAGAAGAGTTCTCTGAGAACGTTTGAGTGGGGAGTAAACAACTAAGGAGATTTCTTAGTTACCCTCTTCCCTCTACAATGTAGAACATGACTGGACCCAAACTGCTATTCCCTAGCACATATTCATAATGGAAAGATATGATGCTTTCCAAAACAGATAGTAAATAAAACTACATATTTAAGCAAAGGCAGCAATCATATCAGCATACGTACTATGATACTATTTGACTGAGTATACCCATGAAACTCTTTAAATATGGTTCATCAGATAAATAATGATTGTAAGGAAAGGGTAAATACTTGGGGGAAGCAGAAGGAAGTGTCCTATGTGGAGGGCAAGATGGCTTCCCAGATTGATGCATTTGCTCTTGTTGACTGTTTCCATGCCGTAAATCACAGTTGAAGAGTCTTGCTATATCCAAATTGTGGGCCCAGAAACCCCAAACAAGAATACAGTGGCTCACCAGGGAAGGCATTAACCAACCTTAATGCTGCTTTCTTTCCCTAAAGAAATCTCCTCCATCTATGCCAGAGTCGTTATTTCTGCCTTCCTTGGAAAGGAGGAAATTTGCACTATCAAAAACAGGATTTCTATGACCAATCTGACTTCAGAGATATAAAATGATAAACTTTACAAATGAAGAACAGAATCAGCTCTAAGCCCTTATTTCCCTTCCTGACAAATGTAGATAGAGCCATGTGCAAAACTGCCTGCAGGAAAGAAAACAGATTTCTTAGTACCTGACCGTTAGACCTGATCTGACAAAAGAAGAGCTCTCTTTCAAAGAATTGGTCCAATCTTAGGGCCTCTAAGAACTCATGATCATTGCTTGGTTATTTTTTATGTAAAATATCTCCTAGAAAATTACAGAATGTTCATCCTGCTATATTAGAACATATTAGTTAGCTATTGCCACCATAATGCTGTGTAACAAGGTGTCCCCAAACTCAGCTACATGTAACAATAAGCATTTATTTCTTGCCCATACATCTGTGGAGAATCTGGGGTTGGCTTGGATGGCTCTGCTCCATATATTTTCATTTTTGGAGCCATGATGAAGGGGTAGCATTTATCTGGGAGGAGGTCTTCTCATGTTGGAGGCTGGAATCCCTCAGAGGGCTGAGTGTAATTACGTAATGCTTCTTAAGGTCTAGGCTCTGAAATGGTACACTGTTGCTTCTTCCATCCATGTTCCATTGGCCTCATTCCCACAGTAGCCTTATTCTGTCATCTTTGGTACCTGAAAGCTCTGAGTTGGGGAAGAAGAAAGCTGGTGAATCCCTACAGATGAATTAATTTTTGTTCCATCAAAATTATAGTAAAAGGCAAAAAGAGAAATTGATTTGGACACAGTATTTCAGAATTGAATTTCCTCCCTGCCCCCCCAAAATACAGGCAGAAACATCATTTGGGTGTCCTGATCCTCTTACTACCCATTATACACTGCTTCTCCAGAGTATATTTCTCTGGATTTCAGGTGCATTTGGGCGATGCATCGAAGACACCAAGACTATTAACTATTAATACCTATGTAAGGTGTTTTACAGGTTACCCTCAGTTTTAGAACCAGTGTTCTAGTTACTCCTGGTGATGAGAAGGTGAGGATGGTATTATAACCATATTAACCATTAAACCCAGCAGTCCCTAACCTTTTTGGCACCAGGGACTGGTTTCATGGAAGACAGTTTTTCCACGGACAGGGGTGAGGGGTGGGGAGTCGTGGGTGTGGAGGAGGTGGTGCAAAGCTCAGGTGGTGATGCGTGGCCTGTTACCTAACAGGCCACAGACAGGTCCTGAGCCGCAGCCTGGGAGTTGGAAACCGCAGATTAACCATTATTAAACATTAGCCATTATTAACCAAATCCATTTTATAGCAGAAAAGACAAATTTTTTGCCGTGCTACTCAAAGTGTGTGGTCCATGGACCAGCAACATCAGCATTACCTGGGAGCTTGTTAGAAACGCAGTATCTCAGACCCCACTCTGACTCTGGACCTACTGCAATAGAACCTGCAGTTCACCCTGTTTCTCACGTGGTGCATTAAACTTTTGAGAAGGACCAAGTCATTCATCTCACCTGAAGGCTGGGCCTTTCCTGTGGCTCTGGTGACCTGGGGTCTTCTTTGCAGACTTGAGGAGAGGGAGTGGGCTGACGAGAAGTGGATACCCCCGTCATCAGAAGCCTCTTCTAAGGGATGCCCTGGGCACTGAGGACACTTCTGGCTTCCTGCTTTCTGCTTCCTCTAAGTCGGTAGAGAGGCCTTCCTCACTGCTGGCTCTGGCTTACCAGCCCTCTGCAATTGTGTGTTAATATGTGAGAATGCCCCGAATGCCACTGGGCATTGTAGGGGTGGGGAAGGACAAAGCCACTTCAAAGTTTACAGGGGAACCAAGAATTTAGGGCTTACTCTGGAGACCTGCCCTTACCCCTTTCACCTCTGTACAGGAGCCTTGGGATGCGAGGGGGCTGGGCTTGTGCCCAGACCTGGAACACTTTTCTACTCCCCTGGGCTCCTCACTCAATGGTGTCTGCTCCAACTAATCCCGTGTCTTTTCCATAAGCTCTATTGAATTCTCTTGCTCTTGTAACATCTTGGACCAGAGCTGTGTTGTTATGCCAAAGCCAGCCTCTCCCATGAGTCTTTGTTACACAAATAAAATAGATGTTTGCCTCTGTTCCTCATGCTCTACTTTTTCACACTCCCAGCACAGGCTTTTAACAGAGTTTATTATAAATGGAAAAGAAAGCTGCTAACGGCTGCAAAGGGCGCCTGTGCATTCTTCTGATTCTAGCTCCTGCCCTTCCCTGGTGCCTGTGTTTTCGATAATGAATGTCACAGGGGGACGGGGAGATGAATGGGGACTGATAAGTGCAAACCATTATTGCGCTCAGCTCTCTGGAGCAGGCGAGGGGTGCCACCACCTGAGCTCCCTCCGCATTGCGACAGGAGAAAGCACTTTCTCTGCCAACCTCCAGTGTCTTCCGCCTCAAGCCAAAGGAAAGTTCTTTTGTGATGGGGCTGGGAAGGAAGAGCAGTAGACCCGAGTCCAGTACTTGGATTACTGGTTCTGCCTTTGACTGTGAATCAGTCATGTGACCAAAGTTTTCTGGACCTTGGTTTCCTTCTGTGTAGAGTGAAACTTGTTCTTCCTGCTCCGTAAGTTGCTGCGACTCCATGTGTTACAATATCCTTCCTAAACTGAGAAAGAGATACACAGTTCCGTCTGACGACCTTAAACTGCCTACCACCGGTTGCTGTTCCATCCTGGGAGGCTCCAGAGGACAAGGCTAACTTGACTTGCACCAGTGGTGATAAGATAATAGATTTGCCAGCACTTGGTAAACTGAAAAGTGCTATGCCTGAGTGTAGTATTGCTTTTGTCATTACCTGTGAGTCTGCTGGTCTACTATGGGGTATTGAGAAGGAAAAGAGAGGGGAACTGTAAAGATTCTGTAAGCCAGGTGAGAGGCTATGATTAGGGGACTCTCAGGTGGGGTAAAGTCTGGATAAGGTGAGAAGGGAGAATAAGCCAGTAAGAAAAGGGTGAGACCATGCATTGGAGATGATGACTGTATAGCACTTGGCATCCTTAAGATGTTTTAAATTGGATTTCATCCCTATTCCCTCATCTCTGAACCAACTCCAGGTTGTCAAAATCCTTCTTGATATGATAAAAGATTTAAGCTCAAGTTTCCATTCTGCCCTAACTATTTCAGTCATCAGCAAGATTGTCACCTTCTTTGACAAACATATTCTATCCCTATTGATATAGCCTAGAATTGTATTGAGCCTTTTTTTTTTTTCGTCAGTCATGTTTTACTTCAGTCTATCTGAGCTTATGGCCAACCAATGCAGTCCCATCTTTTCTCTCAAAAGCTGGTGCCAATTTATCTCTCACTAATTCTTCATTTTATGTGTTTTAAAGTTAAGGGAACAACTTTGTTGTAATGAATAATGATACTTTTAATAATTTAAAGCATTGGCAGCTTAACAGGCAAGATGAGGTTCCAGCCGGGCCAGGTGAATAATCCTTACATGGGTTCCCAGGGACTTAAAATGGGATTGGTGATGTGGTGACCAGAAGCAGAGAGGGAGGGAAAGGCCAGATGGTGAGTGTGAGAGGAGCCTGGCCTCTTGATACTCATATCTTTGTGTAATCACTTCCCCAGATGACTCAGACGGCCGATCAAATATGGCCATGGTTACAGTTTGTTGACCTCTGAGGCTAAGTCATAAAAGGCATGGCAGCTTCACCCTGGCCTCTTGGATCTCCCGCTCTAGGGGTAGCCAGTCACCATGGAGAGGCCCAGGTGAAGGACAGCTGGGGCCTCCTGCTAACCTCCAGCACCAACTTGCCAGCCATGTGAGGGAGCCACTTTGAAAGATCCTCCAGCCCCAGACAAGCCTTTAGTGACTGTCATCGTGGTCAAGCTCTTGGCCCCCACTAGAGACCCCCAAGTCAGAACTGCCTAGCTAAGCTGCTCCTGAATTCCTGACCCATAAAAACTCTGAATGACTATTTATAGTCATTATAAAATTTGAAAAAATTTATAAAACAATAAATATTTGTTGTTGTTTTAAGCAACCAAGTTTTGGGACAGCAACAGATAACTAATAGAGTGGGTATAAGCTCTGTGCCAGGCAAAGCTGAAGGTTAAAATTAGAGAAGTCAATGTTTGCTTTTAATCTATGGAGTAAAAGATTTTGCAGAAAAAGGACTCTTTAAAAAATAAAACATTGTAGTTCATGAGAACTACATTGCTAGAAGGAAGGAGGGAAGTGCTTACAGCTCAGGGGCCTGGGACTGCTGCACCCCCTAACACATCAAGTTACAAGCTTTAAAAAAATCCATGAATACAACCGAAGGCCCTAGTGAACATGGCCTTGTGGTCGTCAGGGGAGGGGGGTCTTGTGACATTCAGAGGGGGAGATGAAGCCTTATGATGCTTGGCAGGGGAGAGGAAGGTGGTTGGTCCTTGCTGTAAACTAGCAAACTTCATAAAGCTTTTGGAAAAACACTCAGAAAACATGTCTTTGAAAGAAGTCACAGTATTTGTTCAGTAAAACGTGCAGAATCTCTAAGTGAGTTAAAGCATTTGTCCAAGGGAGTAAAGCATTTGAAGATCTATAAACAGGTCATGGTGTAGGTTCAGCAGAGTAAAACACTCTGACTCTCGTTAGCTGAGAATTTTAAGTTTGGGAGATGGGAGATGAGGTTCAGTTGACTAAGGATTATTGTCAGCATGAGGAAAGAAACAAAAGCCAGACCATAAGGATCAGGGGATGGGCAGAGCTAGGGTGGCCAGGGCCAGAACTCAGGGCCGAGCGAGGATGACTTGACACTTGCTGTAAACACGGCTGCTCGGATATTTTTAGAGGTACTATTAAGCCTCTGTGACTGGGATAAGCAATTCCCTGCTCCAGTCTGGGATTCTCAGGATTTATTCTCAGAAATGTGGATGATAACAGGGTTGGGATAGTGCTTGCTTACTCCTGGGATATATAGAAAAAAATCTGTTGACTGGGCCAAGATGAGGCCACAGATGTCAGGCAATAAAGGATTCTGGCTCCCAACACGAGAGCCCTACACCGCACAGCAGTCCAGTGTGGGATTTCCGCTTTCCTTGGGAGAAGGCAGCTTTTCTCCTCTCACCATACACATGCCTGAGTCATCTAGATGTATGAGAAGCCTGGATGAAGGGTGCCCATCAAAGCTGATGACACTTAGAATTACTGTTATTTTCAAGACATTAAGTCATGTTATCTTTTCAATAAGCTGGGCCTCTCAATAGTATTTCTTTTCTGTTTTCTCATTGAAAATAAAATGCAACCAAATGAAGAAATACATAATATTAGAGAATTTTTAAAAGGCAACAATGCCTTCATCCAGGTACTCAAAAATATGAGTTATTTTTACAACTTTCATGGGCACATCAAATGACCTCAGGAACAGTGTGGCCTAATCAAGACGGATTTCCCACTTAAAACAAACAAAAGCAAAGCAAAACTAAAGTTAAAACCAACCAAACAAACAAACAAACACCCCCAAAAACAAAAGAAGAAAGAGAGAAAAGGATGAGAAACTTATTGGATCATTCGTGGGACTTTAACTTAGAGTTCCCATCTTCTAATCTCCATGTTTCTTGGCTCAGATTTTCAAGAGAGGGAAATGGATTGGCCACGAGCAGCTCAGGGTCCTTCCCAGGCAGGCAGGATAGGAAAGCATGGTGGTAGAATCCATCTCTGTGTGTAGGGGTAGGTCATTATCAGATAGGAGGGCCGTGAACTTGGAAGACACTCCAGAATGCTACTACAAACCTCCACCCTGGTGGGAGCACTGGTCAGCTTATGACCATGCACACATTGTGGGCTGTAAGAAATCCAAGGCTATAAGAAAGAAAGAAAGTTGTTATAACTATGCAATCATTGTGGCATACTTAATACTAAAAAATTATTTGTTGTTTATCTGAAATTTAATTAACTGGGCATCCTGTATTTCATCTGGCACTGCTACCCTAGGGTAATGGTTATCCTTCTTCATGGGAGCTGTATGGAGAAGGACTTGGGAAAATTTAAACTGAGTCTCAAACTAAATTGTTCATGCCCGAGGCTGCTTATGTTCATGTCCTATTTGCTTTCTGTGATCTGTTTTCATTTTCAAGAGAAGCAACCTGGTGTGATGAGAAATCATAGAACCTGGCTATGAGGTCAGGATCTGCCACTTAGAGACTGGATGGTACTAGATAAGCCCTTTGTCTCCTGGGTGCCTCTGTTTCCTCATTTAGAAACTAGGCATCTAGAAACTAGCCATGCCTGTTTCAGAAGATTACTGTGAGGTCCATCCCTGTTGTCACAATGGCAGGACTTACTTCTCTTTTAAGGTTGAATAATATTCCATTGCATATATATTCTACATTTTCTTTACCCTTTCATCTGTTGATGAAACACTTAGATTTTTTTTTTGTATCTTGGCTATTGTGAATAATGCTGCAAAGAACGTAATATTGCAGATTCCTCTTTTAGCCACTGAATTCAATTCCTTTGATAAATACCCAGAATTGCTAAGTGAATAAGCCAGACACAAATAAACAAATACTATATGATCTCACTTATATGTGGAATCTAAAGTAGCCAAACTCCTAGAAGCAGAGAATAGAAAGGTGGTTCCCAGGGCATGGGGGAGACGTTGGTCAAAGTATACAGAGTCAGTTATGCCAGATAAATAAGTCCTGGAGATCTAATGTACAGCATGGTGACTAGAGTTAACAATACTGTATCGTACACTTGAAAGGGTTCTAAGTGTTCTCACCACACACACACACACACACACACACACAAATGGTAACTATGTGAGCTGATGGAGATGGTAATTGTCATGATTGTGATCATTATTTCACAGTGTATACATATACCACATCAGCAAGTTGTGTATCTTAAATATATACAATTTATAATAAACATTTTAAAAAATGATTGCTTTAAGGAATAAGTTCCTGCAGGTAAAAATACCCAGCAAGATACCAGCCAGGTAGCAGGTCCTCATCTAATGTATGTGTTCCTTCTTTTTTCTTTCCCATCACATTAACAGAAACACCAGTATCTATTAGTATTTATTAAGCAGCAATTATCGTTTATATCACAGGTATGGGGTAATGGTCTGTGCAAGCATTGCCTCATTTAATGCTTGTGACAATCGAGTGAGAGCTACTATTTTTATTCCTAATTTGCTGATGATGAAACTGAGGCTTAGGTTGGTAAGAGAGCGGTCCAGGGATACAGACCTTCTAGAAGACAGAACCAGGATATAAACCCAGGCCCATGGGTCTCTAGAGTCCATGTTGTCAACTTTTACTGCAATGCTTTTCCTTGTACTTAGCACACATCCCATGGTGCAGCACGTGGAGCGCTTGCAGGTTTGGACCCACCCTCTGTCCAAGTACGACTGGGTCTGCAACCACTCACTTACTATCATGTGGTGAGTTTTCACGCATTGCAGGCCCCTTCTGGTCACTGAGGATGCAGTGATGAGCAAGGCAAAGTCCCTCCTCCATAGAGATCCAATAAACCAGTAAACAGACACAGGTGAGACGTAGCATCATACTGAGGTCTCTGACATAAAGAGAGCTAAATAGAGGAATGTGAGATGTGACTGGGGGTTAGGGAGTGGAAGAGAGTTATTTTAAAGAAGAGTGTTCCTGGAGGGCTTTTTTGAGGAGGTGGCATGTGAGTTGTGACCTGTACATGGGGATGCAGGCAGAGGGCTGACGGCAACAGGAACAAGCCAAGGGTGATGAAGATTAAGTGCAGAGAACAGTGTGAAGTAGCGTGTGCAAGGGAGAGAGGTAGGAGATGAGGTCAGAGCACAGCAAGGAGTGGGGATTTATTCCTCGGGGATGGAAGATGTGCATTTGCCGGGGGCTGTTCTGCTCGTGATCCACAGCAACAACCGCAGCTTCAGAAGAAAGGCCGCCTGTCTCCAAGGTGCTGAAGCCTGCTCGAGGAAACCAATCATGCCACTTATCGCCCCAGTTTGAGAAGTAATTGCAGACACATGTGTAAAGGGCAGGGCAATCTTTTCTGCCAATTACGTGCCCTGCTATTAGGCGATTAGAAGCTGGTAAAGTCATAGTGAGGGATTAGCCGTGCAATCTCCTCTCCCACGGCCTGTGTGTTTCTGCTTCTCCTAAGGGCACATTCTTCCCGCCCCAGCTTGAACAGGTGCCTCCCCAAATTATGTCCCCTAAACCCACTTGTCGTTGTCCATAAAATAACAAAGAAAGCCTGCAGGAAATTCTTATAAAACTACAGTTGAAAAACAAGGCAACAATATGGTAAACTTCCGAAGACTCTGGTTCTGTTTTCAGAGCTGGGCGTCAACCAGATTGTGCTGGTCCTTGCACTTCCAAGCATATGCTGCTTTATTGTTTTATTTGGTTCTTGTGCCTGTATACATCTCTTCCCATTTCTGTAGGCCTTTTATTCATGAATTTATTTGTCCCTTCAGTCTTTAAGCCAATATTTTAACTGAGTGCCTATTTTCTACCTGGCTCAGAACTGCTCTTTTAAATGAACAGTAAAGGCTAGTGGTTAAGAACTTTAGGGTCAAACAGTCATGAATTCAAATCCCAACTCAGCTTCTTCAGTCATTCTTACACTTAGTGATGTCATTTGAAGGTGGGGATGGTGGCAAGACAGGGTTCTCTGTCTCTCTAGCTCCCTTCATTTACCCTTAATCTCAGCCCGGATGAAGAGGAGAATTTTAGCTCAGCACCCACCCAGCACAGGGCTCAGCTGTGGCAAGAGGACATTGGTTAGTTTTTGGGTGTCCCACTTTGGAGGTGAAGATCCAAGACTGTGGCAGCTCTGCAGGTGTGGGCTCCCAGGAGGGCAGGCAGGCTGTGTGGACATTGAGTAACTGGATGGAGCTAGCAGGCTGGGAAGAAGCAGAGAAACACCATCCCAGAAGAGGCCATGTAGCCCAAATAAACCCCAACTAAGCCATCTGTGCCAAGGCTCCTATGAAGTTTGTTGGCTTAATGTGTAACCTCAGGAACCAGACTGTTTGGGCTTGAGTCCTGCCTATGCCCCTTGCTAGCTGTGTGACCTCAGGCAAGACATCAAACCTCTCTGTGCCTTGTTGTCTCATCTACCAAGGGAGTCTTATAATAGGACTTACCCTGTTGGATGGCCAGAAGGATTCAATGAGTCGATATATGCAACATGCTTAAATGACACTCACCACAGAGTAGTCACAGAATAAGTGCTAGCAGTTATGGAATTGTAACTCTCACCCTGTGTGCCCTCCCCTTCCTTCTTTCCTGCCTGCGTTTCACCAGAACACTTGCCACTGTTTTATCGTCTCTTACACTTTTTTTATGTTGTTTACTGACACCCCCCCACCCAATTAGAATGTAAGTTCCTTGAAGTCTGGGATATTTGTCTGTTTTGTTCACTAATGTGTTCCCTGCTCTATTTTCTGGAGCAGTGCTTGGACACAATCAATACTTTTTTTCAAATTAATTGAATGAATGAATAAAATTCAAGGGTCCCCAACTTATGGTGGTTGTATAAGTATTTTATTATTTATTACTATGTAATAATAATAGAAATAAAGTGCACTTGAATCATCTCGAAACCATCCCTCCTCCCTGCCCCAGTCCGTGGAAAAATTGTCTTCTGTGAAAATGGTCCCTGGTGCTAAAAAGGTTGGGGACCAATGGAATAAATGAAAGAATTAGTGAATTGTTTTCCTGTATACTTTAATTGTATTCTTGATCAGGTCTGAGTGATCATGGGCTGCCCTTTCAGACACTGGTCATGGCAACTGTGTTGTATGATGATATCGATGTTATAATAACACACACTTTCTGAGGATGGAGGAGCATGATGTCTGTTAGATGCCTGGTCCCTACCTGGCACACAGTAAATGCCCAGTTATGTTACCTATTAGTGAGATCATTGCTCTGTGGTGCACCCCCTCCTTCATGACACCTGAGTGTTAACCAGGGCTTCTTGACCATGGTGAGGAATCTATGATTGATGTGACTGAGAGACTAGGGATCCAACCAAGACTATAAACCTGGATCTTTGATTCTCTCCATCTTGAGGGCAGGAAAACCATGTGGCCAGGTCCTGGGCCCATAACTTCCTGGTTGTGGCTCCCTAGAATCAGCTAGAATTGTACTATCGTGTGACAGGTTACCACTATTCATGTACACTCCACCTTAGATTCAACAGAATTGGCTGTAACTGAAATATTTAGAAACTTCAGGTCCAGTAGGACAATCTGATAAACTGTGCAGGTGCCCAGTTCTGCCACTCGGGGGCTGATTCCAAATCCTTGGTGACCACTTTCTTCTCCTAAGATATGAACTTCTTAAGTATCTGGATGACGCAGATTCTTGAGTTCTGGCTGATTCCATAGAACATGAGGATGTGAAAGGATCTGTGGAATAGCTAGTGCAACCCACGCAGAATGCAGGTTAATATATGTTTTACATGAACAAAGTCATCCAATGTGTATAACAATCGATGATATAGAAACTATCACCAGCCCTTTTTATTTAAGTGGCAGCTGAGACTGCTGAGAGGAGTTAGCAGTTCTACAAAGCTAAGGGCATGGTCTGTTTGTCTTTTTTATTAACATATAAAGAGAGGCAGTACAGCAAGCTGGTCAAGAGTTTGTGTTCTAGAGCTGGGGGCTCTGGGCTCAAGCCCCTTCTCCACTAGCTGCTCCATTTACTCGTTTTAAAATAGAGGTAGTGTTAGAACAGGCCTCTTAAGACTGTCATAAGTATTAAACAATCTGACATGGAAAAAGTGCTTAGAACAGTGGCTGGTACATTATCAATGAATGTTATCTGTTAACTAATTATAATAAATAAATATGACAATATTTTAAATACTAAAAATAGTAAATTTTAAGATAAAATAATTAGCTCTCAATTAATGCTAGTTATTATTTCTGTACTTATTCCCACCATGTGCTGCAGCGCTTGGCAGACGGCACATGCTCAACAGTGATGAGTTAAGTGACTCACCTAAGTTTGGCTCTAATAAGTGACAGCGTGGAATTTAAAACTAAGCTGTTTGACTCCAAATGCTGTGCTTATTAGCAAGAAAGGAAACCAAGGCTTTAAGAACAGTGATCTGTTCTCCATTACAGCACAAATAGGCCTCAGAGATAGGCCTGGCATCCAGGTGACTCTCAGCTCAATGCTTTCTTCTCCATGCCCTGGCTTCCTTCACCCCAGGGCAGCTTTGCCTAGCATTGGTCATCAGTGAAAAGAGATACTCATATTTCACATGGAGCTGGTTAGGATTTAATGAGAAAAACATGAGTATAAAGCACTTGGAAAAGTGTCTCACACTTAGTAAATGGCACAGTTCTCATGATTATTTTTCATGCATGCATTTATTAATGCATAGTTACGATATTGAAGTCCTATGTGTGCTTCGCATTGGGCTTATTGAGAATGTAGGTGAGAATCAGACTTGGTTCCTCACCTCAGGCAAATGTTGGTGCAGTGAGGGACTCTAGTAAATGAATAATAGCATGTTCCAGTTCATTCAACGCTGCCTGGTTGGATCAGGGGCAACTTCCTAGAGGGGGTGGCATTTGAGGTGGTCCTCAATGATGTGGCCTACCAAGGGGACCTATGTCTGCATAGGAGAAAGATTATAGGGAGAATTCCAAGGAAGCAGCATGTGCAAAGGTCCTAAGGAAAATGAAATAGCCTCACATGAGGTGGGGTGAATGGAGGAATGTTCTGTGTGGTTGGTACGTGAGCTTTGTTGGGGTAGATAAAGAAGAACAGCTGTGCAGAATCTTTATGCGTGGCATTGAATGCCACCAAGTTAGGGATTAAGACTTTAAAGGCAATTAGGAGCCACTGATACAATGAAGGCCAGAAACCAAGTTGCTGTTATTAACTGCTGTGTAAAATAGTACCCAGATTATAGTTGATACTTGGCACTTATTGGCTGAATTAAAAATTGCCATGGGAGCAATATAAAAGTCAGACCGGGGAGTTGGGGGAGATTGGCAACTTACAAACCAATTACTTAGCTTGATTCCAAAAACGTACTTCTTTCTTTTTAATTACTATATTTTGCTTCTTGTTATTAAAACAATTGCTGAATGAATGAATGAATGAATGAAGAAGTGAAGAAATTGTTGTCCTAGTCTACTTTCTTTGTTAAGAGAGGGAAAATTTATGGGCATGTGAGACATGTTAGCTGAAAGCAATAAAGTATAATAGGTAAGTCCTGGAATACATGACCATTTACTCCCCAAAGAATAATAACTGGGAATTTGCTGAGACCTGTCTCTTCACCCTTAGGCTACATGACAAGCAACCAGAATTCTTTGTCTTCTCTCTTGACATTCTACCGTCTTCACAGTCTCCTGGGGACAAAAAGGTGAATCAATAGATTCATTACACGAACAAGAACCTGGCACTTTGGAAAGAATTTAGATGAATTCCTGACTTGTCAAATAAGAGAAAATGGTGTTGAAAATACTCTACCACGTCTTTCTCAGGTGTGCTCTGGCTCACCTCAGTCTCTCCTGATTCACTTTGGGAAAACAGGGTTCTCAATTTACATAGGGCATGTCCCAGCCCATAGGAGTTTGGTCTCGGCAAAGAGAATAGGGTATAGTCTACTTGGCTTGCCCATGGGGCCCCTGGACCCTTGGTCTTATGTTTCACACAGCATGAACCTTTCAAGTGTGCATGCTTACTCCTGGCACATTTTGCACAGTGGTTCCCTGGCAGTCATTACCGCCTGACAAGATTAATGCATTTGTAGAGCCACTGGCCCATCTACTCCCATTGACCAGAAGATTGTTCATTTCTTTCTTTCTTTCTTTTTTTCAAGACAACTTTATTGAAGTATAATTCACATACCATGCAATTACTCCATTTTAAGTATACAATTAAATGATTATTAGTAAATTTACCAAGTTGTACAGTTGTTCACATAAATTAGTTTTAGAAGATTGTTCATTTATTTCTTAAAACATAGACTATTAACTGCTTGTCATAAAGCAGGCATGATTCTAGGTAGTGGAGTACAATGATCAATAAATAGATATTTAGTTGCCCTCATGGAACTCATATTCTAGTAAGGAGAACAAACATAAAAAGGAGCTAACAAAAAATAAAGTAGTGACAAATGATAAAAATTGGCATGAAGGAAACAAACAGGACATACACTAATGGAGGATAAACTGGTGAGACGGCTCTTCCTTTGAAGACCTGATGTATGAACAGATTCTGGAGGACATGAATGACCTAGAAGTGAAGAAAAGAATATTCCAGATGGAGAGACTAGAATGTGCAGAGGCTCAGAGGTAGGGAAGAGGTGGCAGATTGGGTGGTCGAGAGATGAGCATAGAGCAATGAGCAAGAGGGAAGTGCACACGGAATGAGTTTGGAGAAGAAGGTAGGAGAGAATCTTGCAAGAACTCATGGGCTGTGGCAAGCTTCCCCTTTCTGTCATGTGCTAAGAGAGAATTTAACAGTCAAGACTTACTCACTTTTGAGTTTTGAATGGTAGAAACAGAAGCAGTGTAGGCAGCCTTTCCACGTGGACTGTGGGACTGAATGGGATACGTAAACATAAGGGGACTGCAATTTGAGAACCACTGCTCTTGCAGATGGATGCTGAGACACTAGAGCAGTATAGTTTGCTTTGCTGTCATAAATATAAGTATTATAAACAGCAGACTTACAGGGCAGAGGAAGATCTCTCCTCTCTGATGCACCTACACTTGTTTATTGATGCATCTCATCATATCTATTGAAAGTTTGCTCAGTGCTGGGCAATGTGCAGGCAACAAATATCCAATGGAGAGAGGGATAGACACTATCCCTGACCTAATGGAAATTGCTCACCAGTCATTTTAAACCCACAGAGGCACAGATTAAGAAACAAAAGAGTCTTGGATGTGCCTTTTCTGGGTCTTATTTGGTTAAATTCTGACAGCTGTCACATATTCAGGATCATTAAAATGTACTTTTCTGTGCTTAACTTGCTTTCACAAATTGACTTTCCTCAACTCATTATGGTGGCCTTGACCTTGGTCTATTCATAAAAGACCACAGAAACCATTAACTGGGTGGATTGTTTTTTATAGGAGCAGCACAATTTTATCTACTAGAGGCATTGACAGATTTGGATTATATTGTAAATAAATTTATCCACTACAAACATTCACTGATCTGCATTGCACTGTAAATAAATTTTCCCAAGTAATTCTTACGTGATGGCCTTACAATCATGTTGGCATAAGAAAAATAACCACAGAGAGGTTCAGTAGCTTTGCAGTAAATGTCCAAAAGGAAACCATGGGTTTGCAAGGGGATTAGGAGGGTAGAAGAACAGGACCATTTGGTGAGTTGAGGAATCAAAAAGGACTTGGATTTGTGACATTAAGTGTTGGCCATGCACATGTAAATATCTGTGCTAGATTTAAGTATTCAGCTTTTAGTCCATTCCCAGAGATATACGTAGTCCCAAGAAGGTAGTCCATTTATGCAGCAGTTAGCTACTTCTGGGTAACAAACGACCACAACAATTTCTGTGTCATAAGACAGTAAGCATCTATTCCAATGGATCCATGGGTTTGCTCAGGTTTGGCTGATCTGATCTAGGCTGGAACACTCTACTTTTCACTGCAGCTCTGGGCTGGGATGGGGTGGCTCAGCGTCACGTGTTTCTCATCCTTCTTGGACCAGCTGGATATCCAGGGAATGTTCATTTCACAGAGAGGGCAGAGGTGTGAGAGAGCAAACGGAAACTCATGACACCTCCTAAGACCTAGGCTTTGAACTGCACCTGGTCACCTCCACCTCATTCTTTTCACCAACCCAAGCCATAAGGACAAGCCCAGAGCCAAAGGTGAGGAAGTTCACTCCTCTAATGATGAGGCAAGATTTAGAGCCAGAGAGGGATAAAGAATTAGAGCTCCAAGCTAATCCACCATATTAATAAGTATATTTTCATTCATCTACTATTGCATAAGCCTATGTTATAAACCAGAAATTGTGTGAGACAGCTGAGGAGATTACCACGCCATATTCCTATACCTCTCAGTGGTTAGAAATCTGAGAAAAAGACTTTTTTGCTCTTGTTACCTTTTATATGGTCTATATGCTAGTCTTCCAAGAAATTTCTCTTCCTCAGTTCTGGCCCTCAATTCAATCCATCTTCCAGTGTGGCCAGAGTGATCTTCCTAAAATGTAAACGAGATATTGAACCTCTTCTGTTTAAGCAGTTTGAATGATTCCCCCTTGCCAGTAGAATAAAGTTAAATCTACCAAGGCTGACATTTAAACTGGTCCTAATCTGGACCCCTAAACTGCCCAGCCTTCTCTTCTGCCATCCCTCTGGTCACCAGCCTCTTCCCCAAATGCTACCTCTTCCCCGTTTTCCCACTGTTCTGGCTCAGTGGTTTCCCACTTGGGGACCTCAGACAGGCGGGAGGTTGGGGCATCAGGCCAGGGAACCATTGTAAGAGCTTTTATCTAAATGCTCACTAAGCATCACTATTGTCCCCTACCAACACTCACACAGTGCCTACACTCACGCAGGCACTGCCATTTTGCAACTTTACCTAGAAGAGATCGTAAAGAATAAGCTTCAAATTCAGTTAAAAGGATGTGTTGAATTATGAGCTTCCTTTGGCTGTTATTTGGTTTCTTGTCAATAGATAAAAAAGAACAACTTCTGCCAAGTGGAGATCCATGAGGGTTTTTCACACACAAAGGAAACCAACCACAGTGGACTCCTTGCCTCCTCTGATCCCCTCTAGGTCTGGCTACCTTGACTCTCTCTCAGCACCTCCTGTAGCACATCATATTAGAATTGTGTCTTTCTCTCTCTGAGTCATATTTCCTTAAGCACACGAGCTATGCTTTATCATTTCTTTCCCTGCTGCTTAGCTCAGTGGCTAATATGCAATAGGCAGTTTATGAATATTTTTGAATGAATAAATGAATATTCATATGTGAGTAGTGGAGAATTCTCTAGAGTAGTGATTCTTGAAGTATGCACTCCAAGGGCTTGTAAAACACAGAATGCTGGACCCCACCCTACAATTTCCAAATCAGTAGCTCTAGGGGCCTGACCTACCTGAGAATTTTTATTTATAACAAGTTCCTAGGTGATGCTACTGCTGCTGGTCTGGGGGCTACACTCTGAAAACCACTGCTCTACTGAATCGATGCTGAGATGATTTTCTGTGTAGAAATAACCCCAGCCACTAATTTTGGATAAGGGAGACACCTAGAGGGGGGTTTTAACTGCTTCTTGTTCACGGGATAAAATTGGTGTCTGAATGCTCCATTTTACTGTTAAGGAGGGACTGAAGTCCTAAAGACAGGCCAATTTAACTGCGATCACATAGAAGTCACTCATGGTGTCATCTCCACTGCTAGTGTGGAAGTTGTGGTTGTGTTAAACATATTCACAGAGGACACTATATTAGGGCAGAACCTAAAAATACAAAGGAATCTTTTCCGTTTTATTCTTAGATGTGTGGACACTTGATACACTGAGAAAATTCAGAAGGATGTCACACCCTAAGTGTCCTCCACAAAAGACCTCCAAGTACACAGTTGCTCACATCATCCTCCGTGGAATATTCTTTACTATGTCTAGGGCTGGTCTAGACTATTGTGAGAATATCTTGCATTTTAGTAAGCTAAATGTGGTGGACATCTCAGCTTCACAGATTTTTTTAACACAGAAGCCATTTAATTCACCCTCTCAACACAAGTCTTTTAAGCACCTCCAGATCCTGCTCATCCTCCAGGTCATGCTCCAGATCCTGTTCTAGAAGCTGAGCACACAGAAGCAAAAAGACAGAAATGGAGCCTATATTCCAGAGGAAGATATGGACAGCAAGCTGACCAATGTAATTACTGGTTAGCTATTGCTATAAAACGAACCACCTCTAGATTTAGAGCAATTATTTACTTTAAGCTCACATACCTGTGGATTAGCTGATCTGGGTGGGGCTCTGCTAGGCTTGCTCAAGCATCTGTGGGTTCATAGTGGGGCTCATCTCTCCTCCTAGACCAGTGAGCTAGCACACGAGTGCTCTTTTAATGGCATTGCTAGAGGTCCTAGCTAAAGCGAACTGAAACATGCTGGGTCTCTTGGCACCTGGGCTTATAACTGACACCCCATCACTTCTGTTTCATTTCATTGGTCACATAAGTCACATGGCCATACCCAAGGTCAAGGGGTTGAAGGGTATAGATACAGGTTGGAGTGAAGAATTGAGACAATAATGCAAGCAACAACATATAGTATAAGCTCAGGTAACATAGAGGACTGTGAAAAAACATGAAGTCAGGTTCATGGCTTAAGAGTGATCAAGGGTGGGGTGTGGTGGCTCACACCTGTAATCCCATCACTTTGGGAGGCCAAGGTAGGAGGCTTGCTGGAGCCTGGGAGTTTGAGGCCAGCCTGGGGAACATAGTTAGACCCTGTCTCTACAAAAAATAAAAAATAATTAAAAATTAGTGGGTGTGGTGGCACACGGCTGTAGTCCCAGCTACTTGGGAAGTTTAGTCAGGAGGATGGCTTGAGCCTGGGAGTTAGAGGTTGCGGTGAGCTGTGTTTGTGCCACTACACTACAGTCTGGGTGACAGAGTGAGACCCTGTCTTAAAAAAAAAAATAGTCATCAGTGATGCTACCTTTGGTCATCATTTTGGTGGTCAGGGAGACTTTTTATAAGATGGTATATTGTCATAATCATAGATATTTTTTAGCAGGCTTTTGCACCGTGAGGGGTGTCCCATTAGCATTAAGGTATGTTGGAATGCTGTATGGTTTGGGTTTCCCTCCATGCTGTCTAAGTATATCCCCATTATCCAGGGCTCCAGGCATACCTGGTAACTGTTCTATCTCCTAAGGGTCATGTCTGGTTTGTCACTGCTCAATACAAGTGCATTATCACAAGCAGCACATTCAAAGTGTAGCAAAATTTGAATTATTTATACTGCTGGAGTATACACCAATTGCCCCCACCCCATGTACTTGTACACACACCCCCAGGCACATACACACCCTCACACAGCCACCTCCACATGCTCTGGAATGTCTTCATCAACATCAGCCAACCAGAGGAAACAATTGCAACCCCTAGCACCCACAGGAGGCAGCTGCTGGCTGTAGGATCATTCTGGCAGCTTCAAAGCCAGGCTGATGAGTGTGGAAATGGGTGTGCACTTCAGATGTGTCTAAAGGCAGGCACAGCTTCTTGGGAGCCCACAGCTGCTAAAGCAGCTGGAGCCTGGTCAGGGGCTGGTGTGGGGGGAGTTGGAGCAGGGACAGGTAGAGGGTGTCTTTCAGCTTCAGTATTTATATTTGTCACCATCAATCAATCCATCAGCCAGAAGACCTCCATTAGGGAAACGAAGAAAAAGCAGGGCAAAACAAACAAACAAAAATGGATTTCTTCTTCAGAGGCCTGTTATTGTTGGAATGAAATAATTTTTCTTCTGTGTTTGTTGAGCAAAACTGACCTCATGTCATTTGGTGAAATGCACATTCTCTGAGAGCAAAGGAGAGTAGGGGGTACAAGGGAAAGCAATGCCAATTTTTACAACAGCCTTTGGAATGTTATCATGTTATTATTCCCATTTTATTGATCATAAACTGAGGCTAAGGGAGTAAAAGCAACTTGCTCAATATAAGTAGAATCTGGAGATCCCAATCCAAGTCTCATCTTGCTGTCAAATCTCACTCCACCTTACTAAGTTCAGAATGCTAGAGACTTCTGCAGATTTACAGAGGTGAGCCTCAAGGCCTAAGAAGACTTCTAAAGCCAACTCCTCCAGCCCCAAACAGCTTGCTTGTAGGGACTGAGGCAAGAAAGAGATGGGGACAGCCCCTTAATGCATACCCACCTGGGATCAGGTAAGGTTGGCTGAGATACTCTGCCTGCCAGTAGAACAGCTCAGGACAAAAGCCCAGGACCTTAGTGAAAGCCTGAGCAGGACCTGGCATGGGACAGAGTCAGCAGGATGTCAGCCAGGCATATCTACATCTGTCTTCCCTGGTGCCATCAGACTCATGAGGTCACCCATGGCCTGGGAATTACAACCTCTGTTTACCTGTTATACTTCCAATGCCCTAGTTTTATATACAGATGACAAATTTGAGATCAGACCAGAGAATTGCCCTTGGCCAAACCAAGCTGCCTCACCCGAAATTCCCTTTAGGGGGAAATATCTAACAACTGGCCCATTGGGAGTAAAAGATACAGCTAGGGAAACCAACCTGTCTGACACTGGCAATTAAATGCTTTAGCCTTGAAGTAACACATATCACTTTTGCTCATAGCTCATTGGCTAGATCTGGTCACACTCCCCACTACAACCCCAAGGAGGCCAGCAAGTGCAACCCTGCCATATGCCCAAAAGGAGGAAAACTGGAAATAGTTGGAGTGTGGCACTAAGGACAATGGAGTGGGGAGAGCACAGAAGGGCCAGCAGAACTATAAAACGCACAATACTGCCTTGTCCTTCGAATGCAGCCTTGACTGAACTGCTGCTTGTGGAAACCTAGCTAGACCCTCATCTTCTGCTGTCTGTACCCCTCATCATGGTTTATCAGCTCCCAGGCTGTCCCCTGCTTCTCTCTTCATCTTCGTGTCTGCCAATCCATGGGCTCAATACAGCTGGCCCCTGATTGACAGGATGGCTCCTTCACTGGGATGAAGAAAAATTAAGACATTTCAGGATGCTTTGATTTGAAGCCTGTTTCACTCCAAAGTACCCTGTTTTACCCTTACCAGTGGACAACATGAGTACAGGTCTCCACATACATGTGTTCCAAATTGTCATCATCTGAGACATCATCTGTCAAAGACTGTATTTCTCAGGTGCTTGGGGGTGGGGCAGACTTAGGCAAGGAAAAGACTGGATGAAGAAGCAAGATTCACCTTTCACAGTTTCTTCTGTGGGTTGTTTTACCAACATTACCATCTGTTGGGCCAGTGCTGGCTAAAGCAGCCAAATATCAGATGGCATTGCATCTTTATTAATGACCTTGGGACAACATGAGATGACCTTGGGACCAAATAGCAGACAATGAAGAAATCTTTAAATATGTATCAGTTTAAATTTATTGAGTGGTTGTTTTGTCACTTAATCCTCACCACAACCTTCTGAGTTCAGTACAATTTG
Source organism: Lepilemur ruficaudatus (assembly GCA_963574885.1). Classification (NCBI taxonomy): domain Eukaryota; kingdom Metazoa; phylum Chordata; class Mammalia; order Primates; family Lepilemuridae; genus Lepilemur; species Lepilemur ruficaudatus. The sequence goes on from CAUYRT010083094.1 coordinate 41,671, forward strand.
TATTTTAATTTTACTAGTGGACAAATGGAGGCACAGACAGTTTGAGAAACTTACTAGTAAGTGTGAGATCTGGGGGTTATGCCTAGGCAGTGTGGCTCTATATCCTTTGCCCCTTCCCATCTTCTGCTACATCTTGAATAAGTCTAGCCATCTATTAACCACCATCTTTAACATACACTAATCAATGTCTCCATGTTCCAGGGCCTGTACCAGATACTGGAAATACATCCCAATCTACTGAATCTCTGCATGGTCTGTTGCTCAGTGTCCTACTGTATTAGATGTCACATAATACATTTTTTCCAGTATTTAGCATCAGGGGAAATTTTGTTGTAAAACATTATATATGTGTTTCTATAACAAGAACTGTGTAACTTAATAAACTTATATTTCTCTTATTGCTTTGGCCATCAGGAAGCTCATCCAGATCAGAGCAAATATATTAGGGTTTGGGCTTAGCATTTCAGTTTTCTGAACTTTTCCTTCTGACTCAGATTTTCTATTTTGGTTACATAAATTCTATCGCACAAATGTTCTTTATTGTAAAATCCCTTAAATCCTTTTTAGAAGAAGGCTGCATGAAAATGATAAAGTGAGGTCTTTACTGCATATTCTTAGATTCTAGGACCTAGGGAAGGCAGACCTACGTGTCCCTCTCACCCTCATTCCCAAAGCACCCCACTTATAAAATCCCTTGAGCAATGGCTCCCAATGTTCTGAGTCCCTAGGAGTAGATCAGAGCTTCTGAAAGGTCACATCTACATAGAAAAAAAGGTTTCCTCAAATCAAGGTCTCAGCTTTGGTGCCAGATGCACATTTGTGGAGTAGGTGGCCAGTCAGACTTTTCACCTGAGCAGTTAATAAAATCTATTGCCTCTTGATGGATTTTTTTTTTCTACAAGCTAGAATTGATCTGTCTTCTTTGTGATTTGTGAGATGGCAGGGAAACCAAACACCATCATGACTTGGGCCACATTGGGGGGAAAAAAAGGAAAAAAGAAAGAAAGAAAAAAAAAACCCTGCCAAGTCTTTTCAGGCGTAGAAAGGGCTGGAACTGCTGGGGTCATTTTATTTGATTTATTGGAAATAAAGTGGATCTTATTAACATTTTAATAAAGAGAATCTTTTTGCACTAGGCTGGAAGTGGCCGCCAGTCCCCGGTGCAATTCCATTCTCTGAAAAAGTGGAATGGGCTGGCATTGCCCAGCGTGATTTGTGAGGCTGGGCCCCAACAGTCCAAAGAAGCAAATGGGCTGCCACTTCCTCGGGGCTCGCTCTTCGGGAGGTGCTCACCCCGTATCTGCCATGCAAAACGAGGGAGCTTTATGAAGGAATCCGTCTTGTAAAGCCATTGGTCCTGGTCATCAGCCTCTACCCAATGCTTTCGTGATGCTGCTGCTGATCTATTTGGGAAGTTGGCTGGCTGGCGAGGCAGAGCCTCTCCTCAAAGCCTGGCTCCCACGGAAAATATGCTCAGTGCAGCCGCGTGCATGAATGAAAACGCCGCCGGGCGCTTCTAGTCGGGCAAAATGCAGCCGAGAACTCCGCTCGTTGTGTGCGTTCTCCTGTCCCAGGTAGGGAAGAGGGGCTGCCGGGCGCCCTCAGCGCCCCGTTTCTGCATTCCTGTCGCCCGGCATAGGCTGGGCGAGGGGGCTTTCGGGGGATGGGGGGCTCCGGGCGCGGCGGCGAAAACAGACCGGGGCTGGGCAGAGAGGTCATTGCTGGCGCAGAGATCCTAGGGGACCCCGGCTTCCCACCTTCCCACTCTGGCTTGCGTGTGTGTCTGTGTACGTTCGGGGGAGGAGGAGAGAGATCCCTAGTCCTTTTTTTGCAAGCTGGGGCGACATTCTCGCCTACATCAAGTGGGGTAACTTTGGTTCACCTCCTCCGGAGGCTGGGCGCATTGGAGAAAGACTCAGTTGGAGGCGACTCCAAGGAGTAGTGGTTACCCGAGCCCAGCGTTCAGTGGCGGAAGCGCTGCTCGGGTCTGGATTGCGGGCTGCGGGGCTGGAGAGGCCGAGCTGGCATCGCTGACTTCCCGGGGCGTCCGGGCCCCCGTGCCCAGCCCGGCGGCGCGCTGGAAGGCGCCGCGGGCCAACAGAGAGCCGCAGCCCGGCTGCTGCTGTCGCTCAAAGGCGCTGGCGCCGGCCGCGCCCGCGTCAGGGTCCTTTCCCTCCTAAACCCCAGGCCCAGAAGGGCTGGAGCGCGTCCCCCGCCAGGGCGCAGGCCCCAACCCCCAGCCCCCGGCGCCCCCATTGTCCAGCCAGCTGGAGCTCTAGCCTGCCGAGCCTGGGCTGCTGCCTCTGCTGCCTTTCTTGGGCGGGAGCAGAGCGCAGAGAAAAGTTCAAGCCTTGCCCACCCGGGCTGCAGCTGCCTGTTAACCCTAGGAGCGCTGCAGCGCAAGGGAAGGGCCCGCCAACCAGGGGAGGGAGGCAAAGGAGCCGCGGTCCTCCAGCGATCACCTCAGCATCTCAGAGATCTCTGGAAGTTTGTATGCAGGAAAGCAGTGCTCTGAGGCTAGGCCTGAGGTGCTGGCGACTGAGGGGCACACCTTGCTCTACTCAGGGTGGTTTCTGAGAGTCCCCTGACCCAGAACCCAAGGCCTCCTTGGCAGTCTCTGGGACTTGGAGTGAGCTGGTAGGCTACAAGTGGGTGGATAAGAGCAGGGCAGGGCCAGGCAGGCAGTAGCGAAAGGGACAGGGAGTGCCTCGGGTGCTATGAATGGGTGTTGAGTTCCTGGCTAGGATTTCTGGGTGCCAGGGAAAGAGACACAGGTGTGAACTTGTGGGTGAGAGGGAGGGGAAGGCAGATAGGGTCCCAGGCAGGTACTGGCTGGGATCGGCAGATACAGTGCCGATCTAAGGGGAGCCTTCTAAGGGGAGACCTGTGCTGGATCAGTGTTTGGGTTAGACTTTGGAAATGAGCCAGCAACTCAGAAATGCAGTGACCATGGATGACTCAAAGAAGGGTGTAGGTAATAGTTCCTGGGGCAGATTAAGGTGTGAGACCGCTTTCCTACCCCTGACTTCTTTCTTCCCTGGATGCACAACCCCCATTAAAGACTGCCCAGTTACAGCTCCTCTTCTACAGGGCTTTCCTGGTTGATTATCTTGGGTTCCTACATACTTTAGTTCTGCCATGGATCCTATGCCTGGCTGTGAACCAGTTTTCCAGATTTCCTGGACTCTATCCCTAAGGCTATATGTGTGTACCTATATCGCAATTTAGCAAGGTGGTTCAGAGCATGCCTCAGACAGAAAGGATTCAGACAGATCATTTCTGCCATACACTAGTGGTACCCCCCTTGGCAAGTTGCTTAACCTCTTTGAACTTTCAGGTTCTCCACTTTAAAATAATCTATCACCTTCTTAGGACTGCTGGGTGGGGAAGATTGCATTTAACAGGAGGCCCTAGGTAATGCATTTAGACATGGTGTGCCACCCTGGGAGCTGTCTGTGTCTGGAGGCACTTCCCATTGCCTTATCCGAGACTTTACAGGCCTCCTTCTCTCAACATGTGTCAGCCTCAGTTCAGATTCCAGGGCTTGCCCAAAGTGATGCCTTCTTTAGAGTGAAACAGACCACATTACAGTGCCCTGTGATCTTGATGCACTAGGGGGCTTTGTGCATGGTACCTTCTGCAAAGCAACTGGTGTCTCCTGACCCAGGGCCCATCTGGTTCTGAAGGCTCACTCTGTTTAGAAGAGGGGAGCAGAGATTTTACTGTGAATTGAATTGCTTGCCCTGAGAGGCTTATTTTTCTATTTGATTATTATGCATAATCAGAGCAAATGTCCACATTAGGGTAGTAACTGATATCCTCGTAGCAATAGTACCTCACAGAAAAATCATTTCAAGGCAATCAAGTTAACCAGCTGTAGGTTCAAGTGCCGAGCTCTGTGTGCCATAGAAAAAAAGTGGCGAAAGTCTTGGAGCCTTTGAGCCAACAAGCAAAAACAAAACTTTCCTGAGGCAGAGAGAAAACAGAAGAAAGGGAAAAACAATGTAATAAAGCAAATTAGTCACTAGGCCCTGGTGGTGCTCAGACAAGCCTGTGTTTTTTTCCACCGCAGTTGTAATGCTCTGGGTCTGGCTTTGGAAGCCATCAATCTCTGTAAGCTCATTGGCTCCGTTTGCCATTTTAGGTATTTTGGTAGGAGACAAGGAATTCTAAGCAACAATGGCTGGAAGCTGGCAAATTTGAACAGGCACCTCTCCTTTCCCCTCGGGTGTTTTGGGAAAGTCTATCCCAGAAGTGGCCTCTGGAATTTGGCTACAACAAATAATGAATGTGAAACAAATCAGGAGAAACATGAGCTAGAAATTCCACTGTAAATATGATTCCCCACCTATCTGGGTAGCACTTATGACTAACCAAAACTTCCAACAATGAACCAGTAATCCCCCAAGAATTAGGATTTTAGGGAGTGGTTCAGCTTGGAAAGCAGTCACTTGGGAGTGACTAAAAATGTTCCATGGAATTCTGAGATTTTGATTTAAAGTGGAGAGTTCTCTGTTAGAGTTGAAATCTTGATTTTCAGGATTTTAAATGAGAATCACTGTCTTCTACTGCTCCCACAAATTCTTATGTTTCAAGAGCAGTATTTGCAGACCCTTAACCGATGAGGAGAAAAGACTCTGAGTTGTAGAATGCACCCCCCACCCCACCATGGGTCAGCACATGGCAGCCTGTAAGATTTCAAAAGCACTTGGGAAACAGAGATATAAATGGTGAAAGGAATCAAAGTGGTAGACTTCACCTGTCTGAACAGTTTGTTTTTTTTCAGTAATTCCCAGAAGAGATTTAATAAACTGCAAAGCTGAATATGTGATCTGGAATTTATATAATTCCACAGTCTATATTAAAAGCCCCAATAGTCTTCTTGGCTGATCTCTCCTACTCTGCCTCCCTCCCTTCTCCCCTTTTCTATCTTTAGCCCTTGGGTTTTCCATTAACTAAAATCTATTTCCTTCTATAAGTATCCTCTATGTATTACAGTGAAATTGTCCAACAAACCAATGTACCTAGTAACTGCATTATCTAAAAGTGCCAGCATTTGGATGTGTAAATTGAATCTCAATCTGAAGTTCACTGTTTAGGTTAAAGTACAGCTAGGTTGTTGAGAATATCCTTCTTTCTTTCCTCCCCAAAATGAGGTTGCTTGGGGAGTCCAGTTAATTTCAATTTAGAGGAAGATAAAGAAAAGGACAAACTATGGATTGAATTCACACCTGATTGACAGTTATATCATCTAAATAGACAATATTCTGTGTGTGTGTACATCTATGTGTGTTTTGAACTATTTTAATACCTGTTGAAAAATTTCTCCAGAAGAGGGCTCCATCCACAGCATTACAAAATTCTGAATCTACAGCTCATATTTTAAAGAACTTCAGTATAGCAGCTCCATCAAAACAAAACTGTTCTCCTTATTTCAAATTATTTGCTACAAGCTTCTCAAAATGAGAAGTCCTGACATTTTTCCACTGTCTTTCCTTCTTTCTTTCTTCCTTTCCCCGTGTTGCAATTGGTTCTCTTCTATTTTATTCTACAACTCTGTAGCCCCACTGAGTATTAGAGCAGGGAAAATTTCAAAGACCTTTGTAGACAATGCATATGGAATGTGAGGAAGTTCCGAAATTTCCTGGCATTTGACTTCGGTTGGACCTGGTTTTATTCTTTAGGCAGACAAAAGGCAGGAATAGTTTTGCCTGTGAAAGGAGATAATCTTTCCCATGAGATAACTACCCAGAAGGGTGAGCATGAGCCAGATCCACTCACACTCCGACACCAGTGGAAAAGGAGAGGGAAGTATCAGTCTGTCACACAATTATAATGATCAGTTGGGCAGAATCAAATCAAGTGACCAGTGGTTTTGGCATTTTCTCCAGTTATCTGTCGGCAAGGTGCCCAGACGCCTGTGAGAATTTGACCCTCCTGAAGGATGCTGCCAGTACAATTCCCCACGGCCTGTCTCCTCTGCAGCCACCTGGGGACCCTGCCTGGGCAGACTGCACAATGATTGCCTGGACTACAGGGTCCCTTGCACATTCAGCGGGCACTCAATGGTGGCCTTATCGTAGAGTTAGAGTGAAAAGTCATCTTTCTCTGCTGAGAGAGGCAGCTAAAGGAAGCCTAGAGCAGAGAAGAAATAACATTTCAAACTTGAAGTGCCAACTGAGTCAGGGTCTGTGGAGGTGACTGGGTCACCCTTAGGCTTAGCAGATTGAACCTTGAGAAATCTGCTTGGTGGTAATGAAACTCATCTATCCCAACCCTGCAACTCTCACAAAGGTTGAAAAGTAGCAACCACAGGCCAAATTTAGCCATGGGTATACTTTGTTTGGATCAAATGTTTTGAAAAGGGGGAAATTGTACATTAACAATAATAAAAAAACAAGCAATCCATGTTTCTTACATTTGTTAAAAAGTCAGATGATCAAGTAATCCTAAATTCACTTTCCGACCATAGCTGTACTTGGCTGGAGCTGAGTCATTATTGCCTCGTTTAAGCAGGATATGCCTCCGTAGTTTGCCACAATCCCCACCACTCCCTACTACAAGCCCATTGTACTCACTTATTTACCCACTTGCCCCGTAGCCGTTTCAGTTTGGAACTTCTCCTTTCACAGATTTCAAGGCTTGATCAAATTGGTGCAGTTCATTTCTCAGTGATGGACTATCTGAAAAGGAAGGGACTGATCTGTTTTTGATTCCTGTGATTGAACCACATTGATGTGTGTTTTGGAACAGCAGGAACCAGGAGACTGCATCCCCTCTCTGAGAACACTATTGTCAGTGCTATTGGGGGCCCAAGAGTACCCAGAGCAACATAGCACCCAGATCATTGCTTCAGGTGTAATAGTTACACCCAGAGAAGTGACATACTGCAGTTCTGAGTCAATGTGAGCCCTGATATACCAGAGTGTTGGTACACCTAAAACATCATCAGGCATCGGCAGCCCAGGGGCTCTAAGACCACTGGGACGATACATAGTAGGCCTGCGTGCCCTGTATGTAGTGTTCTACCAAAAGCATCACTGCCCTTAGAGTACAGTAACACCTGGGGTTACATGAGTATTGCTCATGGACTGTATACACATAACCAGAACATCACAATGTCTCACCATACTTAGACTTGCAAGGGGCTCTGGGAGCACTGAGCTAATACTCAGAGCTTTTGTAACTTCAGGGTAATGTTACATCCATAGCTTTGCCACCTAGAGAACTCTTATGCATAGGACGCTGTTACACCTAGCACTGTCTTGGAGCTTGTGTGATGTTTTTGTATCTGTTTTTCACAGTTAATACCCACCACAGTTCTACATACAGTGTTAATGCTGCAATTAATGCTCTCTGGCTCTGTAAATACTAGACTAATGTCTGCTCCATCCTATACCAGCAGGTAGGCTTTGGATGATTCTTATTTTCCATAGCTACTAACCTCAAGGATTAGGGTAAATATAACTACATACACATATAAAAAAAGTGATTGTTTTCCCTTTCCAGTTGCCAACAAAAGTCAAATTCTTGAAAATTAACATTAGCAATAGGCACGTTTTGACATGTCATGTCTCATTTCAAAGACACCAATGAACATTACCCGATCTGCTGCAGAGGCACAAAGACCCTGTGTCTCCTAGCTGCACGGAGGCCGGGCTGGGGTGGAGGGCAGCAGCTGCTCAGCTGACAACAGCCCTGCCACATGCCTGGGCAGGGCCCGGAAGTGAGCTCAGCCTCTCAGGAGCCGGGGACTGTGAAGGAATGTGGCAGCCTCCATCCTTGCCTTACGGCGCCTTCAGGCCAACTTCTCTTTCTTTGGAGATGGCAGGGAACTGTTTTTCTGGGTTGTGTGTTACAGGAAAGAGGTGGTGGCTGCAAATGCCTGCAGCTTGAGTTTCTGTGATAATCTCCCCGTGGATCGATCAACAAAGGGGCTGCGCAAAGTTGCTGGTCCCTGCCAGCAGAACCGATAGCTGACTCAGGCTAGATCGGCTTTCCCTCAACTGCCATAAGCTGTCAGGCATCTGGGATCATCCAACTCAAGGGTTGCAAATTATGGCCTGTGGGCCAATTCCTGCCTGCAGCCTGTTTTTATAAATAGTTTTATTGGATCATAGCCACACCTATTCATTTATATAATTGTTTATGGCTGTTTTTGTGCTGTAACGACAGAGTTGAGACTGTCTGGCCCCCAAAGGTAAAAATATTTACTCTTTGGCCCTTTACAGAAAAAGTTTGCTGACCCTTGATCTAACTCAAAATTACAGCCAAAGAGGCTGTAGGAAGTCTTCTTAAAGGGGTGTGGGTGTGAGGGGTTTGACCATTAGGGATTGTCCCTCCTAGGCCCCAGGCACGTAAGCGGCTTGACTTCAGGGAGGGTCAGCTGGAACCAAATGGCTTCAATAAATATCTATGATGTCTGTGGAGGACCTACTATGTTCCAGGCACCATCTCTATGTTCAGGATACAGTTGCTAATGTGGCAGACTCTGTCTCTGCTCTCTTGGGCTCAGAGCCTGGCACAGGGGATCAATATCAATTAATGAATAATTTAAAATGGAGACAACCACTATGAAGGAAATACAGTTGTGTGAGTTCATACCATTCTAACTAATTTGCTTGTCTGTTCTTTGTCTTTCTCCCCTGCTGAAATATAAGCTCCATTATGGCATATCTTATGGTTTGATTTGTTCACTTCTGTATCCTCAGGGCCTAGAACAGTGCCTGGCACATAGTAGGTACTCAGAAAACATGAATGAACAAATGAATGAGTGAATAAATGAATATAAGAAAGGCATCAGGTCTAGATGAAGGATCTGGGAGGCTTCTCTGACAACCTGATACTTGAACCCATATCTGGAGAAGTAGTAGGGCTTATAGACAAAGGCACACTAGAGGGTGTATATGGGGAAAGGCATTCCAGGCAAAAAGCACAGCCTGGGTGAAGCCTCTGTGCAGGAGGAAACACCACACAGCCCAGGCAGTGGTGTGATTGTGTGGCTGGGAGGTGCCAGAGCCAATGGGGCTTTGTCTCCGACTGCAAGGATTTTGGTGTTTGCCTCAGAGCAGTGGGCAGCTATTGAAGATAATAAGGGGAGGCTGTGGAGTGACATGATCAGATTTCCGTTTTGGAAAGGTCATCCTGGCTGCAGTGTAGCAAATGGGTTGGAGGTGGGTAGGAATGGAAGGGAGAAGCCAGTCTAAGCTGAGACTCCAGAGTGATGGTACAGAGACAGTGCAGACGAGAGAAGTAGACATAACCTACTCAGATAATACAAAAGACATTTAGGCAGAGAACTTGACAGGGTTTGATGGTGGCTGGTTTGGAGATGGCAGGATAAGGGATGGGGAGGGGTTCAGGATGCCTGCTTGAGTTCTGACTCTTCCAATTGGCAGGAGGCTGGAGCCATTTGCCCAAACAAGGAACCCAGGTGTTTGACATTGTAAACAGGGTCTGAAGGCCCGTTTCCATGAGGGTGGAAGCCAGCTGTAGTAATGCTTCTGGGAGAGGCACCTGGGGCCCCCATCACACTGTTGCCAACAGATCCAGTCCATGCTTGCATCTGGGATGGGACCTCAGGGGCCTGAAAATGCCCTTGACTAGAGTGACCAAAATCAAACTTTTCATGCAAAAGATATTTGAGAGGAAACATTGCCAAGCCCTTTAATCATTTCTTGAACATTCAATCAGCAGCACTAGAAATATTTCTTACACGGAACAAATAATGATCTACTACTTTCAGCAATCAATTTGCGAATGCTAACAAGCCCTTGTCTTAGTGTCTTGCATATAGCCTTGGTGGCTCTTGTGCTTCTAGGCATGGTTGCAGAATAATCAACTGGGTGTCAGGCAGTGGTGTGTGGGTAAATGTTTAACATCTGGCTTTCTCTAAACAAAACCCCAAACAAAACAACAAAACCCAAACCCAAACCAAGAAACAACCACATAATTTGTAGTGTTTGCCAATTTCTGTGGTGTAAATATTCCAACCATGGGCAATTTCAATCCACCAAACAGATTTTCCTAAAAATGTAACAATAGGCTCTTACAAGCTGGTACCAACTGGCTCCAGCACACCATGGACCTGGATCCTATTTCCAGCTGTCTCTCTCACTCATGCTGTGACCTTTGGCAGAGCAGCTTCAGTGTTCCCATCTATAAAATGGACCAAATTATCATGAGGTTCAAATGGATAAAAGGATGTTAAAATGCAAGGAAGTCTAATTTGCAGCAAAGATGCCCACAGATTATCAAGATCATTATTACCTACAAGGATACAGGTCCTCAGAGCTCTTCCTCCAGTCAGGATTCTATGGGTATCTAATTGGTCCCTATAAAAATATTTGGTGAGTTTGATTCAGTCACTGAATGAAGTTTGATATATGAAAAACAGAGGGTGTACTTCTGCTCCTTGCAGTACTGGGCACTTTTGCAGTTAAAAGGATTATTGTGTTCTGTAGCAGTATTCATTCTGAACTTGTCTATCCTACTTTCCTGCTGTTTTTCTCTTCTTTTTTTCCTGCTTCCCTCAAAAAGATATTTGGTGAGAGCTGTATGCCAGGCACTCAACCAGGCACTCAACCAGCCACTTCCTCCTCAAAGGGAGAGGTCCGTACAGTTATTCCCTTTTAACAGATGGAGAAAGTGGAGAGTTTTAGGACCTGGTCCAAGATCACAGAATAATAAGTGTTGAGCTGGTTTCTCGCTGGTGTGTGAGCTTTCATCTGTGAGGGCACAGCCTGCCTGGCTGATGCCTTCACTCATGCACTAAGAATTTATTGAGGCATTTAGGGAATTCAGAGGTAAATGAAATAGATATAACTCCTGCTCTTATGGAGCTTACAGTCTAGTGAGGGCAGATAAGAAAAAAGGAAATAAATAGCTGAAATAAGGATGAATTTGGTGATTGTTATAATAGGAAACAATAGGGACTAAACTAGACTGAAGGATGGGGAGCTGTTGTGCCCTCTCTCCCTTCTGTCTCTCCTCTCTCCCTCTCTCTTTCTTCCATCTTTTCTTTTTACTTCCTGTACTTTTTAATACCTACCAAGTTTCAAGAGTGCTGCTAATCTGCGAATCCAGAGATGAATACGACAGTCCTGGCCCTCAACAGGAAATGTGCTGGAGCAGGATTAGGGCCTGCGGGCTGCAGGGACCCAGAGGAGCTGGTGCCCTGAACTGCTCAGGGGAGTTAGAGAGACTTCTGAGCCCTTGAGAAGTGAGTCTGAATCCTGGCCCAGCCATTTTACATGCTGTGTTACCTCAGACAAGTTACTTTATTTCCCTCCCTTTCTGTTTTTCCCTGTGTTTAAGCAAATAAGGAGAGGGAATATCTATGCCTGCCCTGCAGGGTTTCTGTGAGATTAAATAAGTGTATGCTAATGACATCATCCTATGACTGGCATCCACTTAAGAAATGTTGGTTGTATCAATTTTCCCCCACTGTGCCCCAAGGAAGTTTATGGTCTGGAGGTGCCATGGGACCTTGACCTTAAGGGGGAAAATGACTGTGTAGTTTATAATGCATGAATATTAAAAAAATAAAGTTTGTTCCCTAGGGAAGTATTTGCTGGTTCCCATATTGGTAGGTCCCCAAAGATTGCTCTCCTGGGGATTTCATGCCTCATAAAATCATCTGATCTGGTGGGATCATGTGTTTTGGATGTATCTGCCCAGCCACTGTTCCCAGGAGGCTTTATTAGGGCAGCATGTGTATGTGTGCATGTGTGTGTGTGTGCATGTGTGTGTGCCAGTGCCCTGAGCGCTTATTGTTATTATTTAAAATGCTTCAAAATAACTACAATTTACTAAAGCTGCTGTGTGCCAGTTACATACATTATCTCAAATCCTTGCTGCAACTCTTAGAGGCTTATTCTCAATTTTATATTTGATGAAAAGAAGTTCCTAGTGGTTGAGTCATTTGCCCAAGGCCACATGGCCACTAACAACTTGGACCAGCGTTTGAACCTGTGCATTTTTGATTCTTGTGCCTGTGTATTTTCCTCTATATTACACTAGTGTATAAAAGCTTCCTTTCTCACTCACATGACTCCCTACTCCCCCGACCCCCATCCCCTGCCTTGTTTGTTTTGTTCTTTGACTCTACTGAAGTCAAAATGGCTGCTGATGTGACATCATTTTTGAGTTCCTGGTCTCTAAAAGTGGGTCTGGGTCCTGGACCACCTGTCTGGGTTACTGGTTATAATCTTCAAAACTGGGTTTAGCCCATAGTTATTTGTGTTCTTTCTCTCTGAGTCCTTGCTCTTGACCAGGGCCAAACAACCCACCCACGCTGCCTGCTTCCCACAGCAAGAATGGCTATCCCAGTAAGAATGGCTGCACAGATGCCAGGACCCAGCTTGGGCGTGGCTCATCTGCAGTTTCAGACACCCAGGCACATTCTTTGGCAGTTTCCTACTGGCTGCAGCCGGAAGGCATTCTTTCCCAGGAGCGCCAAGAAACTCCATTGTCTAATCCAGTGCCTCCTGCATGCTACTATCTGTAACATTTTTCCCAATCCAAAAGAAAATGAGAAATATACAGCCTTTAGCTATATATAGACACATGGATCTATAGTGCGTTGCAATTGGATGGAATCTAACTGAAATTTACTTCTGTTTTACCAGAACATTTTTTTTCCTTTTAATTTAATTTAAATGTTTTACTCAGGGTAGCCATTGACTCAACAAACATTTGCTGAGTGCTTACTGTGTGCCCAGCACTGTTTTGCATACTGGCCACAGAGGGGCGAGCACCTCCTGGGCACTCAAGGAGTCTGTCCTGGTGGGTGGACTCTGCTCCTTTGCCCTGACCCTCATCAAGTCACTCCGCACAGTGGCCTTGCTTTTCTGTCCCTTTCAGAATGCTTGTATCTGTGTGCCCCATCCGTACAGTCCATATTTGATGAACTCATTCATTTAATGAAAATTTATTGTGAGGGGGCTAATCTCAAGCATGATGCTCAACCCCAAGGTATGCAGCAGTGATTAAGAAAGATTGCCTGCCTTCATGGAGTCTGCCTTCTGGTAGGGGAGAAAGTAAACAAGAAAAATAAATAAATATGACAGTTTTGCATAATGACAGTGTTATGAAAAAAACCATTCAAATGGGAGAGACAGTGTTGGTCTGAGGTTGTCCACTACCCTCTTGTGGATGGAGGGTTCTTTGTTCTGATGCAATGACCTTTACACATTTTAGGGATGAAATGTCTTATGGTTTGTGAAATGAAGTGGGCAATAAATAGGAGGTATTTTTGTCCTTACTGATAAAGTGTGGTTGGCCAACCTTCGTCCATTCTCCACTTTCTGTTTTTGCTGAAGTTTTATTGTTGGAAATTTAAAAATATGGCAATCAATGATTTAAACCAGTGGTAGGTAGTCTTTCTGGAAAGGTCTATATATAAGTATGTGGTTTCTCTTGCAACTACTCAGCTCTATCAGTGTAGCATAAAAGCAGCCACAGATATAATATGTAAACAAATGGGCTGAGCTGTGTTCCAACAAAACTTCATTTATAAACACAGGCACAGCTAGATTTGGCCCATAGGCTCTACTTTGCCTGATCCAACCATTAGCTACCTCATAAGTTGGTCAAACCAGTTTAAAGCAGGGGATGGGTCAGAGGCCAGAGAGGGAGACCAGGCATTGTCTTTGGCCTTTGCTGCCACAAAAATCACGGTACTTCTTTAGGGCCACACATCACTGGATTAGTCTCATTAAATTTGATCAAGGTAAGGATGCTGATAGTCAACTATGGAACATAATTCTCAGACCAGCACTAAAATATGTAATAATTTAGCTTTAGTAGTAATTATCTGGACCACAATTCCTGGGCTTTCTTGCTACTCCAAACAGTGGAGACACAAGCTTGGGTGCAGGAGATTTACTTGGAAGATGATCCCAGAGCCTAGAAGTGAGAGAGTGGAGAGAGTGAGACAAGAAAGAAGGAAAGCCAATAAGCCAATAAAGAATGTGTCAGTGAGCTGGTCACTGTCATGGGAAACTGGGCCTCATTGCTGCTGGGGCTCCGTGGAAAAACCATATAAAACTCCTTTCAGAATAATCCCTCTGCGGGAGAGGTGGCTGGAGGTACATTCACCTACACTCATCTTCTGTTGGTCAGGGGTGACCCCTGCCACCATTAACTCCCCTGTGCTAAGCCTTTGCTGGTATAGAGGAGCAGCCATGAGTTTGGAAGAGTCCTGAGTAGGAAAATGGAGAGGCATGACAGGTTCTTGGACTGGCAGGATGTATATAGTATATGAGACTCCAGTTGCCACCATTACACATTACTAGAAACTTTTTTGGTAGAACTCATAATAACAGAGTTATGGTGGTGGTTGTTTTTAAAACCTTCCGAATTTGGTTATGCACCCACCTGCAGATACTCTCTTTCCCACTAGATGGTACCAGTATGCCAAAGCCCTAGAATGCTACCTTAGGGCCTCATTTTTGACTTGAAATATATTCCTACTACTTTTGAACAATTAACGAATAAGCCATTTGGAGTCAAAGGAGCGTATTACGAATGTTTTAGGGTCAGGGGATGGGAGAAAAGTGGAGATTGTCTAAACAGTTACTGTCTTTCACGCATTTAGTCATTTATCAACAAATATCATTCAGCACCCGCTAAGTGCTCTACACTCTTCTAGGCACTGGGAATACAGAAACGAAGTATACAGACCAAGTCCCTGCCCGTATGTGAGCTTACATACAGAGTGGGGGAGAGGCAGTACAAAACAAACAGGAAAACAGGACTGTGATGTATGTCAGGAGGTGGTGAGTGCCATGCAGAATGAGAACACAGGCAAGGAGGTGGACAGGGTCAGGGAGAGGCTGGCGCTCTTGCCTGTCCTGCTGGCTGTAGGGTGAGAGATGATTTCCATCTGTTTCCTGAACCCAATTCTGCCACTCACTGACCTCTTATGATTACCCCTCATTTTGTTTATTTTCAAAATGAGACTATGAGCTTGTGGAGGGCAGAAATGGTGCCTGGCAAATGGGTGTTGACCAATTGGAGCCTACTGCAGCCTAACACCTAACTCAGTAGACGGCTTGTCGGCTGATTTAATTTGTCTGGAATAATTCTGAATTGTTATTGTTGTCGACACACAATAGAGTTATATTTTACTCAGAGGTTAGGATATAAAGTCAGGGTTTAAGGCAAACACAGAGTTATCATTAACCTTGAAATCTTTTATGCTACCCATTAAAGTACAGTATGCCTGGTTTTGTATATGCAACCTTGTACTGTAATCAATGTAGAACAATGTATAATGCATGCGGTAATATACAGTGCATAATAAAGAATATATGCAAGATATAATTTTATAGCATTTAATTGCAATATTTATATTGTTCTTTTTCTTTCTCTTTTTGGTGGAAGAGGTAGATTTCCATTACTTAAATGTGCATATGATATGACTTCACTGTGTATTCATTTAAGCCAGATTCCTAATTGTACAATCCCCACCAGGTTGTGACTAAGCAAGGGAAGAGAAATTTTCTCTATTGCGTGCTATTCATCTTGGATTCCCATTACCATTCTGATGCTTTGGGGCAGGGGAACTGTAAAATAACAGTAATATTTAATAGTAGTAGTAGCAGCAATGGCAGCTGACATCTATGTAGTGCCGACTATGAGCTAGGCCTAGTGTGAATACTTCAGATGTATTAATTAGTACATTGAATCCTCATAATGACTCTGTGGAGTTATCTGCTATGGTTTTAATCCCATTTCACAGGTGGGGATACTCCAGGAGAACTAAATAAAAGAACTTAATAAAGATTTTGAGCTCTGGGGCTGAGATTTAGAGTCAAGACAGTTCCAGACACAAAAGGCTACATGTTGTATGAGTCCATGAAATGGAATGAATTGTCCAGAATAGGCAAGTCCATAGAGACAGAAAGCAGATGAGTGGATGTCTAGAGGGGAAGAGGTATGGGGAATGACTGCTAATGGGTATGGGATTTCTTTGGGGATGATGAAAATGTTCTGGAACTATAATAGATAAATGGTGATGATTGCACAATTCTGTGACTATACTAAAAACCACAGAATTGTATGTCTTAATAGGGTGAGCATTATAGCATGTTAAATATGTCTCAATAAAGCTGTTATTGAATAGAAAAACAAGCAAACCTTGGCATGTTCAATCTCAGGGAGCCTGCATGCTTCATCCTGAGCCCAAACAACGCTTCCTGTGGTGCTCACCTCGTGCTGGGGCCATTGTGCTTGCTTCATTACTTGCTTTACTTATTTTAATCCAACTGCTCTTCCAAAGGGCCCTGTTGTCCACTCTATTGAGAGAGCAAAAAACTGCGGTAGAAAGATGCTGAGAAACTTGGGTTTGGCAAATGGCAGTGCCAGAATTTAGACCTAGGCTGTTTGAGGCCTGAATCACACTCTTTGGGGCTACACTGGTTCTCACATGCATCTGACTCATTGAAAGCAACCTGTGTGGTCTGGAGCTGCAGGTAACTTTGGCCCATTAAACATGAAGCAGTAGTTCTTCACTTTTGTTTTGCTAATTTGTAAAGAGCATTAGGAACCGGCTTTGTCTCCCTAGTTATTATTCCCATCCAGCCCAGGCATCTCTGGTGTAGGGTCCTGGCTGTAAAATCCAGAGACTATAGGAAAAGGAGGTGTGTCAGTGTGGCTGATTTGTAAAAGTAGTATGAAAAAAGAAAAAGCTTTGGATGAAAGATGGAGGGAGGGCAGTGGAGGAGGTGGGGAGTTGGGGAGAGAGAGAGAGAAAGAGAAAAAGAAGTTTAATTGACATGCTAATTGTCATTGTACTCAAGTTGATAGCAGCTTGCTGGAAGGATTTAGAATTTACCCAAATTAACATGAATGTTTGGCAGCCTTTGGCTGGTGCAGTTGAAGAATTCAATAGCTTGATAATGAGAAGGCAATCTAAGGTCTAAGGCTGGGAAAGGAGCACATGCTCCTTACATCCACCACTCATCACTCTACAAATCATGTTCATTCCCCCCACCTCAGCCCCTCCCACTGCTCCTTTCTGCATCCTCACAGAGCCCACCTCGCCCCACAGAGATCCTCTGATCTCCAAGCCCCCTAAACGTGGAATTTATTCTTCTCTGCTCTGACTCATGGGTCGATGATTTGTACTTTTTTCATGTTTAAAATGCAGAGTGACAAAGCCATTAGCCACTTGCAGTGCACAGGAGAGGGTGGCCTAGAGCTCGCCCTTCTGACCAGGCCCAGCACATGAGTTTGTGGTCTCAGGAGGGGAGACTTTATAAAGGCAAAGCTGAAGGACTGTAAATGCCTTCCTGGGTCTGCAGTCTGGAGGAGCAGCAGCAGTCTGGGTTGGGGCAAGAGCTGGGAATTGAAGTAGCTCAGGGTGAGACCTGGTCTCTGCAGATCTGAGGTTCCAGGAGTCTGCTGGGCTCCTGGTGATTCTTCAAGCCTTCCCAGGTGACAACAGGGGATCGTGTGAAGTCATATGAGTGTCTGATTCAGCCCTCCCTAGTTAATTTTCCAATGCAACATTTAGAAAAGTGTATTCTGAAGAGATACTGGTTCCATGGGAGGTTATTAAAGGTTCTGGAAAAAAACGGGTTATATAAACTAATATTTTGGGAACTCTGGAGTTGCCTAGAGAAGTGAACGATGTTGGGTTTGTTTTTTCACAAATGAAAATCTCTGAGAAATCAATGTGTATTTGAACTTCAAAGAGGGGCTATTCCCAAACTCCTCTGTGCAAAAGGAAACTCTTGCATGGAGTAGGTCTGGGATAGTACTTCACAGGATGCGTATCAGAAAAAAAAGCCACTAGGATGCCCAGATCTTAGAGTATGGCCCTTTGCCCAGCTCAGGCACTACCTGGGAACCTATTAGCAATGCAAATTCTCCACCCTGGACCTAGGGAATCAGAACCTGTGGGGCTGGGCTCAGAAGTCTGTGTTTGCAGTAGTTTGGAAACCTGAGAGGGAACCTCTGAATCCCATTGGGTTTTGATGTCCATCCAGAATCATTCTTTGGATGCCAATTTCAATCTTTGCTGACCCTTCTGCTATGTGCCCATGGTGCTCACTGAAGTATAGTCTAAATTAGTGGTTCTCAACCTGGAGCAATTGTGCCCCTCAGTGGATAGTTTGCAATGTCTACAGACATTGCAGTCCAGTTTGGTTGTCACAACTGGGGGAGGGGCTGCTACTGGCATCTAGCGAGCAGAGGCCAGGGATACTGTTCAACATCCTGCAATGCACAGACAGCTCTGATCCCCGAAAATTATCCTGACCCAAATGTCATTAGTGCTGCGGTTAAGAAGCCCTGGTCCATACTCATTCTGCACGCACAGGGATTTTTATCTCTACTTTGTCCTGTTATTACATGGAGGCCAGAATTTGAAGTTGGGTCTGTGAAAAGATAACTGGCAGCAAGCTACTATTCATGTATAATTTTTCAAAAGGTAAAACCATGACTCTTAGGTAAATAGACACTTTAACTTATTAATTCATGAAGAAACCGTAAGAGACTGTGACCATTCCAAAGAACATTTAAGAAGCTAAGGTATTTATAAGCAATTTAGCCAAGAAATGTGAGGATGAGATTGCTGAGTTAGATAAAAACTGGTTAATGTGCAGCGGGCCTAAACCTTCGGGGTTATTTGATCTACTGAACAAAAATTATTTGCATCTCTACTAGACAAAAATCAACCAGTTAACCAGTGACTGCGCTAAGTCCAGGACCTTCAATCAAGAGCAAACAATGAGATGAACTAAGAATATACTCCTAGACATCTTCGGGTGGCCTTTGTTTCTGAATGACAATCAAAGGTTGTGCCACCAACTATTTGGGCCTTGTTTGAAAGCTTTGGATAGTTTTTCTAGTGCTTTAAGCACATGACTTTTAATTTACTAGTGCTGCCTTATTAGAAATATGTGAAATGTAGGGCAGAGAAATGGAAGGTGATGGGAGGATTACAGGAGGTCAAGGCCATAGTGTGAATAGATGCCATTTCTTACCTGCCTTCTAGTGTGTGCTGGGCTAGATGCTTTCACTCAACCCTGTCATCATTCCCATCTACAGACGAGGAAACAGAATCAGAGGAAGAGCTGGGTATGTCAGCAGCAGGCACGGGCAGAGGAAGGAAAGAACAGTGGGGAACCAAGAAACAAAATTATGGCAGAGAAAGGAGGGAGGGTATTACAAGCTTGAGGGAAGCACAAGTCCACATTTGAAGGAGAAATACTCTTAGCGTGTTCAGGGGTAATGAGGAGGCTGTTCTGGGTGAGAGCGAATGTGAATGCCAGGTAAAATTGGATCAGAGCTACAAAGATGACAGTTATTAATAGTATCAGTGTCATTTTAGCCAAAGGATCTTACCATTGCTATAGGGCAGTGCCTGGCAGTACATTGTGATGGTTGAGAATCCAGGCCTTGAGGGAAGGTAGAATTACAGTCTGAATCCCAGCTCTGCAGCCAAAGGACTATGAGGTCACGGGCACAATGTTCAGCCTCTCTGTGCCTCAGTTGCCAGCTTTATGCAATTAGGGCAATGGTAACCAACCCTATCACTGGGGTGGGGATTCCAGACAACTTTGTAAACACTTGATCTAGCAAACAGTAAGGCCTTGGAAAATGAAAGTTGGTTGTTTTTATGTCAATGAGGAGGTGAACAGATGGGATTTAACAGACAATGGTTGTGAGTGACTTGTCTATAAGTGTCATAGTCTCAGTTTGAGTTTCCTCCAAAGCAGATACTGACAGGATGGTTTGAGTACAACTAATTCACTTGGGAGGTGATCCAAGGGAAAGTGCGGGGAAGTGGGGAAGTGAGGCAGGGAAGGGAACATAACCACATTAGGGTTTGTTGTTCAGCCAGTCACCACTGTGGGTTCTTAATTCCCCTGGGCATCTCTGGGATCCAGTGTGCAATAATATCTGCTTCTGAGCTATCCCCTCTAGGGGCATAGGAGCTCCAGACTTTATGCCACAAATCTGGGTGGACATTGTCTGAAGGCTGCCCCCAGTTGGCATTTGAAACTACTGGACTGCTGAGTATGGGCTCTGGTCTCAGAGAAAGCAATCAACAAAGAGATATAGAGTCTTGCAGTTGGATGTTGAGCCAGCACTATAATGGAAAGACTAGAAGAGATATGGGCTTGGGAGCAGGAGAGGAGCCCTCAGTATCTGCTGTAGTCACTATCAAAAGGCATAAAAATAGCAATGCCCTTTGGGTTAGTAATATGCATCTGAGAAGTTAAAAAGGAAACAGAGCTAAATGTAGAAAAGGATGTACAAACATACATTATATTATATGTAATATATGCATACTCTATGTGCTTTATGCATTATATATGATAACCCAAATTGAAAATAGTAATAATACCCAACATTTATAGAATGGTTGCCATGTGCCTGAAACTCTTAAATGCTCTACAAATAAGCTAAATTTCTAGCAAATGAAAATTGGCTAAGCAACTCAATAGAATATTATATAACCATTAAAGAGGATGTTATAAAGATGATGATGACTTAGAAAAATCATATAAATGAGAAATGAATACTGAGTAGGAGGAGATTATATGTACGGTAGGATTCTTTCTACACAAAACAAACTTCTACCTATAGGAAAGGGGAAGTGGAGGCTGAAAGGAATTTATCAAAAGCCTAACCGCAGTTGTGTTCGTGTAATGGGATTCTGAGTGATGTTTTTCCCTCTAGTTTACAAATCTCCATTGATGTGCTTGTATTACATTTATAATGAAAAATATAAGAAACTTGAGAAAACAAGAAAAAACTTCTAAAAAATAGGTGGCAGAGATTCACTGGAGGTTTTGAAGAAGGGAATAACATAACGGAAAATTATATTTCAGAAAAATTAATTTGGGGGCAATGTGGAAGATGAATTGGATCAGGAAAGACCCAAGGCAAGAAGTCCAGCTTGCAAGCTAATAAGGGAGGTCATTGGGCATTTGGAAAGGAAAGGACCAATTTTAGAGGCTTGGTGGTGAATAGGATGATGGGAAAG
The DNA here is from genome assembly GCA_963574885.1 of Lepilemur ruficaudatus. Taxonomy (NCBI): domain Eukaryota; kingdom Metazoa; phylum Chordata; class Mammalia; order Primates; family Lepilemuridae; genus Lepilemur; species Lepilemur ruficaudatus. The sequence goes on from CAUYRT010083094.1 coordinate 62,675, forward strand.
AAAGAGAAAAACGCCAGAAATTATTCCAAGATTTCAAGGTTGATTGAGTGGGAGAAAATGAGCAATGGAACAAATATATATACACATTAAGCAGCTCTTTGAGCCAGGTTTCTTTACATCTGTTCTCTTATTTAAACCTAACAGCAATCCCATATGCTATACTTTTAATATTCCTATTTCACAAGTCAAATGATAGAAGTTTAGAGAAGTAAAGCCACGTGTCTAAGGTCATGGAGGACCTTAGCTCAGATCATTGTTAAATGAACTGGAAAGATAAAAGCATGAATGATGGATGATGGATGGATGGATAGAGATGGATGGTTGAAAAGCTGGATGGATGGATGAAGGATGGATGGATGAATGGATGGGTAGCTACATAAGAGGAAAGGAATTCAGTGTGTTATGTTAACATAGAAAAGAGGAAATTTCAAGAAGTAAGTGGCAGATACTCTTAAGCAGTAAAAAAGGAAGAGAATGGGGGAAACCTCCAGAATCAACAAAAAGAAGGAGCGGTCACATTAAGAAGGCCATTCCAGTCAAATACTGGGAAGTAGGCTTAAGTACATGAGGGTGAAGGGGTCAGGACATTGTGGGGGTGGGGGAGTCTATGAAATGACTGGTCAGACCATGGCATGTACAAGCTTAAAAACAGCTGTGAGCTTAAGGAATAGATCCAACGTTAGAAATGAGGGGCTATGTGAGAAAGAAAAGGGAAGGGAGGGGAGAGGAGGGTTAAGAAGAAATGGAACAAGGAAAAGTAAAGAAATTACTGGTTAACAAGGACACATGACTGCCTGGATTTGAGTCTCAACTCCACTACCTGTAACCTTGGGCAAATCCCATATCTTTCTTTGCCTCATACCCCTCATCTGTAAAATAGAAGGAAAGCAATAACCCCCATCTCATGGGCTTCTTAGGAAGACGAACTAAAGCACAGAACATGCTTAACACAGTGCCGGGCACACTCTGTGTTGAAACCGAGCAGGGTTCTTGTTGCCTTAGTCATCACTATAAATGCCATTTTCTGGAAAACAGTGCCAAGCTATAGATTAAGAAACTGAGGCGCAGTCACTTAAGGAATCTGCCCTAAGAAAGTACAGCTGGAGCCCCAAGACTGCACTACCTGTAAGCAGGCAGTTCTCCCGTTTTTCAGAAGGAAACCTTTAGGAGGAAATAGATTTTGTGCAAGATACTAAACGCAGCTTTGTTAGTTAAAAAGTAACCTTCTGCAGTTGCAATAAATGAGGTATGATAGGTTGCACATTTTTTTCCCTTTTTGATGAAAGAGTTAATAAACAGAGGCTGATCATTGAAGCAAAGTTGGAAGGAGTTTAGAAGGCACTGAAGAGTGGCCTGGGAGCAAGGTAGTGAGGACTTGGAAGACTCAGAGGAGGCAGATGAGATCCATCAGATCCCAGCAAGCTCTGTGAACTCAGTGCTCTTTCTCCATTCCAGAAAGTTTTATGCTCTCATAATTGATGCTTGGAGAAGCCTGCACACCACAGACTTGCCATGAGGAATCCTAAAAGTCTTATTAACCCAGCCACTTAGGCTTGCTGAGTGAAACCCCTACCCTGTTCTATTTTGGCTCAGGATTCACTGGGCCCCCAAATGTTCCACTGTTGGCATGAAGAAGTTGAGCTTAACACTTTTCTCTGGTCGGCTCTCCTCCCAATCCCCTGCCACTCTTGCCTTGGCTTCCAGAAAGCTGCATCCATGCTTAGCCTGCTCCCTCTTGTCCTTGGCAATTCACTGGAGGTGAATTGTGTAACCTGCCAAGGAAGCATTCTCTCCGAGGCTGGAGGCTGAGCCACCAGAGAAATTGCACACCCAGGATTGATTTTGCATTGTGTAAAAATCAATCTGGTGCACCAGGCAGCAGAGGCACCCTCTAAGACTGGAGTGTGTACAAGAACTAGTTCAGGCTGGTTGGGGGCCCAGTGGGGTAGGGTGGTAAGCATTTTAAGCTGGAAAGGTAAAAAATAAATAGGAGAGACAGATGAAATTGGGATGTGAAAGTTGACAGGTTAGAGTGGGTTTCTCTTCCTGTGTTAATGAGTCTTATGTGGCAGCTGGTCTTTACCTGTTGCATGGTTTTGCAGGGAGGGGAGGGGAGTTGTCAAAGCATCCCCATTAGACACCTACTCCTGCTGGCAGGAGGGGCTTAGGGGAGCCACTCTCAGCTTGAGGTTGTCCCTCCAAGGATAGAACTTTAACTAATTTTCTTTGTTGGTGAGACTAAGAACAAGCCATCATCATTTGTGTTCTCATTAATTTAATGGTATTCTAATAATTAAGTTAAGAAATAATTAGCCAAGTGTGGTGTGTGCACCTGAGGTCCTAACTTCTCGGGAGGCTGAGGCAGGAGGATTGCTTGAGCTCAGGAATTCAAGGCTGTGGTGAGCTGTGATTGTACCACTGTATTCCAGCCTGGGTGAGAGAATGAGGCCCTGTTTCTAGGTGTTGGGGAAAGAAGAAGATATATCTATTAGAATATTATATAAATAGTCATGGATGCCAATGTGCAAGTTACCTTGAACAGATCTGAAAGTGGAGTGGGGGACCTTCAGCTCTGTTAGGAGTGCTTTGTTTCATTTAAAACAAAAGGTACAGGTTGGAGGCAGACATGTCAATATTTACATATGTTCATTCTGAGTGATTAGTATATGACTATTTATTGTATTGTTCTTTCTGTTTATGATATTTCCATTTTTTCATAAAAATCTCTGAATCAGCAAACAAGACATAAAAAGCAATTCATTCAGAAATAAAAAAAGAAATAACTACTATTTATTGAGCACCATATAAGTCAGGCCCCCAACTAAGTACTCACACACACTGTATCTAATTCAAGCCTCTAAATAAGATTAACTTCATCTTATAGCTGAGGTGTTCACAGTCTATGGGGCACGCTCATGTACACCATCTTCACTGATGTCACTCAACCCTCAGGAGGCAGGGGAGGACATTTTGCAGTTAAAAAAACAACCTCGGGGACCTTTCTTCTTCAGCAAACAATTGGCAGAATTGGCAGTTCAAATCCATGTCTCCTGGCTATTATTGTGGTTTTATTGGGAAAGTATGTTGATGGTGTGTATTCATTAAATTCTTTAGGTTCTGAGAAAAGAGTTTTATAGTGCATTGTCTCAACCCTTGTACTAACCCTGTTAGGAAGGTATTGCTTTCCCACTTTACAGATGAGGAGACTGAGGCTCACAGAGGGTAAGCCATTGGAACAAAGCCACACAGGTAGTTGTCGAGAATAGAGCTGGAGCTTACAGCTTCCCATTCTACCCTCTAGGTTTTCTCTGCTATAAGTGTTTCTCCACATCAGTGCCTTCAGTAGGAGAAACGATGCCAAGTGATTTCCTAGTGGGACAGGAAGACGGTGATTCTGGCGTGAATTTTAGGATTTAGGATACATTATTGATACTGGTGGTTGGACAGGCTGCTAGAAATGTGATCTTGACTGGCTCAGTCCAGGGAAAAGCTGGGGGGAAGATCAGACGTGACTGAGAGTCCAGGAAGGACCAGCTTTCTCCAATCAGAAGAACAATTTGGAGCCACTAGTTCCAATTTTCATTTTGAAAGAAACAACTTGCTGGGCCAACCTATTGTTGCTTGCCTTCCTCTGTCAGTCACAGTCATCAAAGCAAAGTTCTTGAAACATGCTAACGTCACTAGCATGGGCAAGATTTAGGTTCTGGAATGGGGACATCAAATTGTGGAGTTGGATCTCCATTTCCCTGGAGAGTCTTGTGCTTTGAAAAAGCACTATTGATTTGTCACTCTGGGCTGTCGTGGGTGAAACCCCAGGTTTTGAAAAGTTACAGGGAAATAATAGGTCTTCTGGCAGTTTACAGGTCCTCCTTCCCACCTGAGCCAGGAGTGTGCCTGTGCTTTGTATTTGTGACAAGATGAGGAGAGCTTAGTTAAATAAGGATCGGCTGCTCTTTATACGTCTTCTTTCCTGATTGATGGCATCAGAAAGCCATTCATCTGGTTTGAAGATAGACAGGTGGTTGCTGTCACTGCACTGCAAGCTTTTGAAGTTCGCTCTGTGATGTGATTACAGCCCATACTTAGCTTGTGCTCCAGGGGGTAAGGTTGACCTTTGATCCTACTCCTCATTTAAATATAACAGATCTTGGAAAATGAACCAATCTAGAAAGATGCTGGAAGCTGCAGTTGCTGCTGAGGTTGGCTGTCAAATCAATTTAACTGGCCTGCTTTACCTAGAATTCTGGTTTTTCTAATTAAAACAGATGACCTTTAGAGCCCTTTTATTTTTCCTCTGACAGTCTCTAGAGGACATTTGGTCTTTTGTGAGTTCTGATGAGAATCCAGAATCATTCTCTGACTGTGGGTTCCAAATGAGAGGAGCACATTTGACAAAGCAGTAATCAGAAGAAATTCAAAACCATTGCCTAGACCAAGAGTATATGTTCGTTGCCCTTCTCATTCATTAGCTCATTCGTGCATGCATATGGTGATTCTGTGGTAGAAGCTGGGGATAACAGGTGACCCCAGAATCTTACGATTCAGAAGGAAAAGCAGACGAGATAGTCAGCATTATCCATGCAGCGTGAGTGGGTTCAGGAGTACAAACACTTTGGAGAACCGTTTGGTAGTTCACCTTTGACAGCTGCCACGGGAGTTTTTCCAGGTAGTTGTAAAGAAGATGCGGGGTTGGGTGGGGCTTCTGGGGACCTGCTAATCTTCTTTTTTGATTTCAGTGCTGGTTACATGGCACCTTGTGGAAAACCCTGAGCTGTATACTTGGGATTTTTGCACACTTTCTGTAGTGCCTTAGTATAATATAAGTGAAAAATGAAGTGTGCTCAGCCTCAGGAGCTTTGGGAGCACAGAGAAGAATGGCCTTGCTTGGGGAGAGAGCACAGAGGGAGACTGAGGAAGGCTTTCTGGGGAAAGTGATGTTTGAACTGGGCCCCAAAAGACCAATAGGAATTAGGTGGTTGGAAAATGGGACCAGATGTGCTTGCACATGGCCAGCAGCAGGAAGAAAGGCGTGGAGTGGAGAGAGCTGGCAGTTTGTGCTTGGGAGAGCTTTGAGTTGCTTCTGTGGCTGGAGCCCAAGGTGCAGGGCTGTGGGGGTGGAAGGGAGCTGCCAGGGAGGGGGCTGGACTGGTTTAAGGGACAAGATGTCACGCTGAGGATCTTGGACTTTGTCCTGAAGGCAGCAGGAACCAGGAGGGATTTTTCAGCAGCAGGGTGACACTGTCAAGTCTGGGTTTTCCACCAGTCAGCATGCTTGTGTCTGCACAAGAGTGCAGGATGGGAGACATTTAGGTGTCTTTTGCAATAGTTCCAGAGAGGAAGGCTGAAGACCACACTGAAGGTACTGAGGGAGGAGGCTGGGGACGGATACCTCAGAGATCATGAGATAGGATACAACCAAGGAGACTTGATAATAAACAGTATGGGGTGGTAGGGGGAGGGACAGGGAGAAATTGGTAGGTTTCTTTCATTCCAGCATCTGGTTGGAACTGCTCAGATGGAAACACTTGGGCCTGAGTCAGGATTCCCCTTTATTACATAAAACCACAAAGATCCTCATTAGTCATTCCAAAAACATCTATGTCATGTCCACAATGCACCAGCCAGTGGGGAAGATTCTGAGGATACAGAGATAGAAGGGCCCTCAAGGACTCACCTGCAGAGTCTGGGAGACAGCAACTCTACCTCGAACCTCAAGACGGTGTGTCTGGCTCAAGTTTACTTGGTGGTGTTGGTTTCTTATTCGATTCGAGGTCAGTTTCCTAGCCCTTGTAGCATCAGTGGTAGGGCATTCCCCAAATCTCTTGCAGAAAGGACCGTTTTTTCCCCTTGAGTAGTTTTGAGGCAAGCATGTAACATTGTGTGAATGTTTGAAAACTTCTCCTGGTTCTCAGAATGCGATTCTGACAGTGCTGAAGGCTGCCAATTAAATGAAGATTTAGATAAAGGCTGTGTGGGAGAGGCAACACAATATTCTTAAACCTAATAATGGTTTCCTTCTGTCTTTTTGAAGCTCTCAAATAATCCTGATTGACTGGCTCTCTGCTTTGGGCATTCCCATTTTCTGGACAATTTAATAACATTTAAAATGTTTGACAACCTTTATTTGGGGGAGACGTCCTCAGGGGAAGGGGCTGTGGGTAACGATATGAATGCTGCACCATTAAAAGAGGAATCATGAATTTAAATATAGTTCTTTTCATATTCAGAAAAGGGGGATGCAGAAGGCATGAGAATAGGCTCTCAGACTATGATATTAAACTTGTCAAGCGTCTAACAACTGCATGTGCCTGGCCTTGTGCTAAGTGCTTTCCTCGTATCACTTCATTTACTGATCCCGACAGTACTGAGTGGATGCTGTGACTGCATCCCTTATACTGGTGAAGTGGCTGCGGCCCACAGCCGTGTAGCTGATACGCCATGGAGCTGGTGGCCCCAAAGCTCATGCTCTTAAGTCATTCTCTCGGCTCTGGGTTACAGGGTGAGTTTCAAGAATTGGGGGAGAGGTCCAAAAGAAGCCCAGGATAACACCCCTTCCTTTCCCATCATAGCAGGGGATTCATCTGTTCATACATTCATTCATTAACTCGACACATTCGTTGGGTGCCCACTATTTGACAGGTATGTTTCTAAGCACCAGGACAACAGCAGTGGACACAATCAAGTCTCTGCCTTCATGGAGTTTTCATTCTAGTGGGAGAGACAAACAGTAAAAAAAGAAAAAAAAATCCATTTGTAATAAGTTCTGCTAAATAAATAAATAAATAAAGCAAGTGCCTTGGAGGGATAAAGTGAGATGAGGGTGTTCCTTTCAGTAAGAGTGGGGAGTTAAGGGAGATGCCCTGGAGAGGAGACATTTCAGCTGAGACCTGCCTGAGGTAGAGGAGACAGCCCTGTGGGTCTGGAGTGGAAAGAATACGCAGGGAAGAGCACAGGCAAGTATAAAGTCTTCCTAAAGCAGGAAATAGCGAGGCGACTGCAGTGTCTGGACCAAGAGTAGGAGATGAGCTCAGGGAGGCAGATTTAGGTACGGGGTGGGTGCATGCTATTCTGAGAGTGATGGAGAACCATTGGCGGGGAGGTTGGGAGGAGGGCAAAGCAGTGACAGCATTTGTTGCTATGTGAAGCAGAGGAAGCCAAAGAAATTTAGAAGCCTGCAGAAGCTTACTTCCTCCACAGTCTGTTTTTTCTTGTTGACATCCATTAATTTTAAATATATTAACTTGCTTAGTCCTCACAACAACCGAATGAAATAGATGTTACTATTATTATTATTTCCCATTTTAACAATGGTGAAACTGAGACTCAGAGCAGACAAGATTCCCCAGTTAGGAAGTAGTGGAAACAGGATGCCTTCAGGTAATAGCTCACTCCTCAAGCACTTTAAGTATGAGGGTTGTGGACACCTAGACACACCTTTAACCTTTGGCATGTCTCAGGACAGTGGGAGAGACAGACTTAGCAGAGAGTTATTATGCAAAGCAGCAAGTGCTGGGCTAGTGGGATGAACTCTGATTTTGATTTGGGAATACAGGGAAAAAGCCCCTGGCTCAGACGAGGTGAGCAGCAAAAAGATGACATCTGAACACCACGTTGGAGATAATCAAACGAAGCTGGCGATGTGGGGTTGGAGTTGGGGGATTCCAAGCAGAGAAATCAGCAGTTCAAAGGTATAGGGTGGCGAGAGAGTGCCAGCTGGCTCAGTGTGGCTGGAGAGAGGTGGGAGTGCACCTGGTTGCATTTGAATGTTGTGTGCACATGTCTGGATGTGTGTGTGCCAATGTGTATGTGTGTGTTGACAATGGCGACGAGATGCGAGGCTTGAGAGGAGGAAGACAGATTTGTACCTGATTGCATATATATTTTTTCAGTTTTTGAACAGACTTTATTTTTGAAAGCAGTTTTAGGTTCACAGCTAAATTGAGTAGAAGGTACAGGGATTTCCCAGATACTCTCAGCCCCTACATATGCACAGCCTCATCCACTATCAATAGCCCATAGCAGAATGGTACATCTGTTGTAGTCAATGACCCTACATTGGCACATCATTATCACTCCAAGTTCACTTTAGGGTTCACTCTATATTCTATGAGTTTGGACAGATGCATAATGTCATGTATCCACCATTATATTATCACACAGAATAGCTTCACTGCCCTAAAAATCCTCTGTGCTCTGCCTGTTCACCCCTTCCTTCCCCCAGCCCCTGGCAACCACTGACCTTCTGGCTCTTTCCATAGTTTTTCCCTTTTCCAGAATGTCATATAGTTAGGATTATACAGTATGTAGCCTTTTCAGATTGCCTTCTTTCACTTGGATGTATGCATCTAAGGTTCCTCCATGTCTTCTCATGGCTTGATAGCTCATTTCTGCATCTATTGATATGATCATGTGATTTTTGTTCTTTTTTCCTGTTGATGTGATGGATAACATTAATTGATTCTCAAATGTTGAACAAGCCTTAGATACCTGTGATAAGTCCCATCTTGGTAGCATTTTAATATACTTACTTCTCTCCATACCTGTCTCAAGAGAGAATGTAGTTCAGTGGCTAAGACTGGAGTCAGGTTACCTGAGTATAAATTCCACCTCTATTGCTTACTAGATGTATGAACTTGGGCAAATGATATAACATCTCTGTGCCTCAATCTCCACAGAGAAATTATCTTAGATAGTACTGATCCCAAAGGATGGTTGTGTGGATAAAATTACAGCTAAAGAGCTTAGCACCTCCCCAGCACATGGTGGGTGGCGTGACTACCTCTCTCCATTTGAATGTGTGCTCAGTGTGTTTTGTTTCTCTTTGTACTCTCAGTGCCTGGGATACAGTAGATACTCAATAAAAGAAAGCACATGGAGGAAAATTTTCCCTTGGAGAAATTTGTGGAGAATTCTGTAATTCTGCTTTGATTATATATTTCATATTCAGACAAAATAGTACTAAAGAAAATTCCCAAATGGGTGTATTTTCTTGGACTGTTTGGAGCATAGTCCCCAAAGCATTCTCCATTGTCACATGCTGCCTCCACCCTCCTGGGCATCATTCCAGGCTCAGTTCACAGAAGCTGTGAGCACGGAGGCCACCAGGGATGTGGAATAGGTATTATGATCCCCATTTTACAGAAAATGATGCTAGAGGAAAATATGTGCTTGGTCACTGATGGCTCCCAAGAGTTGATACAACTTCTTCGAAGATTTAGTATCACCTGAGCTTTACATCTAAATGGCACAACTTCTCTGTGTGGCCTGAATCCCACTACCCCTCTCTCCCTGTTTACTGGAGTAAGAATGCTCACCACCAACCTCATGGAAGTCATCTCAAAGTTAGAAACATAATCAGGCATGAATCAGTATAGTCATGATATTGGAAAGATGGCCTTGCCACTGAGAGGGGAATGGCAGAGGCAAGGCTGCAGAAGCATGGACACTAGTTTAAGTGCTGGCTGCGTGCACTCTCATGACAGTCATTAGCAATAGCAGTGTGTAGTCCATTGCCAAATGGAAATTGGTACAGAAAATAATGTTAAACTTGTAACAGAAAAGAATACATATTCACTGTTGCAAGCATGTAAAAACTATATGCATGAACATAACTCCTCTATTGGGAATTTCTCCTAAAGAAATAATCCAAAAGAAATGAAACATTGTCCACAAGACTCCACCTCAGGCCAGGTACTGTGCAAGGCACAGGGATACAGTGGTGAGTAAAATGGACTTAAGGACTAATGAAAATGTCATCACAGAGGCTGGGCGTGGTGGTAGCTCACGCCTGTAGTCCTAGCACTCTGGTAGGCCGAGGCTGGTGGATCGTTTGAGCTCAGGAGTTCGAGACTAACCTGAGCAAGAGTGAGACCCCATCTCTACCAAAAAAAAAAATAAGAAAGAAATTGGCTGGACAACTACAAATATATAGAAAATATTAGCCGGGCATGGTGGTGCATGCCTGTAGTCTCAGCTACTTGGGAGGCTGAGGCAGGAGGATTACTTGAGCCCAGGAGCTGGAGGTTGCTGTGAACTAGGCTGATGCTATGGCATTCTAGCCCCGGCAACAGAGTGAGACTCTGTCTCAAAAAAAAAAAAAAAAAAAGGAAAAGAAAAAAGGAAAAGAAAATGTCATGACAGAAAACCCAAGAAATTCTAAATGTTACATGGTAGGGCAGAATTTCTCCACCATGGCACTGTTGCCATTTGGGGCCAGATGGTTGTGGTGGAGGCTGTCCTGTTCATGGTAGGATGTCCAGAAGCATCCCTGGCCTTTAAATGCCATTAGAACCTCTCCCTCATGAAAACCAAAAATGTCTCTAGACACTGTCAAGTGCCTCCTGGAAAAGCAGGGGCAAGTCACTCTGCATGGAGAACAACCGCCTTGGAGGAATAGTTAGAAGTAGTGGCACATCCATCCAGTAGAAAATCAAAACAAATTGTAACCTGGAGGCTTATATAGCAGCACTGGGAAAACCACGCAATTTTTAAAAAGCAGAGAGTAAGATTGCATTTATTCTGTAGGTTGCAACTAGCTTTGCTGAGGTTATGGGTTACAGAGGAAGCTACTGAGAAAAGGGAGGGGAGAAAAAAAGGTGACCCAGAGATCACAGGGGCCAGGGAACCTGAATGAATTGAGTATCCTGGTTTGTCTAGGATTAGGAAGCTGAAGATAAACATGGGTCAGACAGATACAAGTAGAACAATCAAACTTGGGGATCATGGATGTTGTGTATCAAACCTGAGTTACATCAGGGCAGATAAGAGTTGTATTTAAAATGTTTACCAACCTCACAGATATAGAAAAAATAACTCTACGCTTCATATGGAACAAGAGAAGACCCCGTATAACAAAAGCAATCCTATGCAATAAAAACAAAATGGGAGGTATCAATTTACCAGACTTCAAATTATACTACAAGGCTATAGTAATTAAAACAGCTTGCTACTGGCACAAGAGCAGGGACATCGACCAGTGGAATAGAACAGAGAACCCAGATATAAAATCATCATCTTATAGCCATCTAATCTTTGACAAAGCAGACAAAGCATACAATGGGGAAAAGAATCCTTATTTAATAAATGGTGCTGGGAAAACTGGATAGCCACATGTAGAAGACTGAGGCAGGATCCACACCTTTCACCTCTCACAAAAATCAACTCACACTGGGTAACAGACTTAAACCTAAGATATGAAACTATTAGAATTCTAGAGGAAAACGTTGGAAAGACTCTTCTAGGCGTTGGCCTAGGCAAAGAATTTATGAAGAAGACCCCAAATGCAATCACAGCAACAACAAAAATAAATAAATGGGACCTGATCAAACTAAAAAGCTTCTGCACAGCCAAAGAAACTGTCATGAGAGCAAACAGACAACCTACAGAATGAGGGAAAATTTTCACATGCTACACATCTGATAAGGGGCTGATAACTAGAATCTATTT
>CAUYRT010083100.1:0-42203 GCA_963574885.1 Lepilemur ruficaudatus
TAGAAAAAATTAGCCAGGCATGGTGGCGCATGCCTGTAGTCCCAGCTACTCAGGAGGCTGAGGCAGAAGGATCGCTTGAGCCCAGGAGTTTGAGGTTGCTGTGAGCTAGGCTGACACCACAGCACTCTAGCCCGGGCAACAGAGTGAGACTCTGTCTCAAAAAAAAAAAAAAAAAAAAAAGATGACTGTATTTTCAATGCCCTTAACAGGCTATACATCACCATTTTAATTTTTTTCAAAGTCATTTATTATGTACGATTTTTCCCATTTTTTCTTCATTTTGGCTCTTCTGATGGTCAAAGAGAAAATAGAGCTCTCTATAAATTACACCAGTAAGGTGGTTTTCCATTAAGTGTTCGCTTCTAATAAATAATACTAGGCCTTGGTGAGTGCTTTCACATACTTTTAAGATATAGGTGGAATATTGTGTCTTTTTTAATGTCTGAGGAGGTGTGAGTTTTGAGTATAAAATTTCTCACACCCACCACTTTCACAAGGCTTCTCCCCAGTATGGGTTACCTGATGACTAGTGAGAAGTGACAGCCATCTAAAGCCTTCATGACCTGGATGGCATTGACAGGGCTTCTCTCCTGTGTGCATTCTTTGATACAGAATCAGTGTTTCCCTCTGACTAAAGGCCTTCCCTCAGGCATCATCACATAGAGCTTCTCTCCATGTGCATTTTCCCATCGCTGAGCTCTAACTAATGGTGCCACCTTCCTTCATCTGTCACTTCTGTCCCCTGTGGAATCACTGATTTGTGAGCTCTGCACACATCCCACCCTGTCCACATTCGTTCACATGGTTTCTCTTCTGTATGGATTCTCTGGTATAAAATAAAGACTGAGATCTGACTAAAGATTGCATCACATTCATCACATTTATATTGTTCTCTATGAGATGGTTTTTACCAATTTCTTTCTAACTTGCCGTCAAAGGTGTTTCAAACAGAGAATGTCTTCCCTACGGCTCTCAGAAACATCCTCCTGTGGTCCTTTTTCTGCAGAGACTTCCTACTTAGAAGAATATTCTTTCCTCTTCATATAGATAGCTTTATCTGAATAGAAATACAAATACCACCTATTCCCCTAAGTAGGCAGTGGAGAAGGAATGGATGAAAACAACAACAGCATACACACGAGCTCTTCATACCTTATGCTTAGTTGTAGGGAAGAGTATTCAGAGAATTGCAGGACTAAAACAGGATTATTAAGGTCCAGAGGTAATATCTGAGGGGCAATAAGTCAGGAGGATTAAAAAATGATCAGGTGAAGTTAAAAAATAGATATAACATGTATATATTTACTGAGTGGTTGCTAAATATCAGGTACTGTGATAATGCCTTTTACTTGTCATCTTATTTAATTCTTACAACTGTGTGAGATGCATAATTCTTACAACTATGTACCACTGACCAGGCCGGGGGAAAGACATGCCATCCTGACAGACAGGGGTCATCCAACAATAGGGCCAAGCAGATGACCCACCTGGGAGTCCCAACAGTCAACACCCTCCTCCTCCACACAGCCTCCAATCCGCTCTTTAGTGAAAGACATCACTAGGCATTTGAAGAAAGTCACTGACGTGAAAAACAGAGACCCAAATAAGGAAACAAATAAGACAGAAATAAGGGAATTTAGGGGAGACTGGCAATACAAGAAGCAGAAGGCAACTTTTAAAAAACCCATAATCCATGTCCTCAGAAAATAAAGGAGGACCTTGTTTCCTGTTCTGGTTTCATGGATGCTCTAATGATGAAGTCCAGAAAATAAAAGTGATCTCTTGACAATTAAAGCTGAAACAGATATAGAAAATTCTATTAAAGGGTTGGAAAAACAACTTAATGAAATTCTCCAGAGAGCAAAAAATAAGCCATGAAAATCAGAGAGTTGGCTCAAGAGATACATCCAAATATTAAGCATTACAGAAAACAAAGGTAGAGAAAAAGAAGGACACTCTTAAAATTTGTTTTCAAGAAAATGTCCCAGAACTAAAAGATAAAAATTCGTAGATTAAAAGGCCCAGCCCTTCATGTGCTCAACAGAAGGGATGAAGACCTATAGCATCCCGATCACCATCTGAAATTTCTCAAAGTACAGAACAAATAGAAGACTCCAGAAGCTTTCAAGGTCTACTAGGCCAAATACTAAATTGGAAAACAGGACAGTATTAGACTTCTCAGTCTAGGAGATGATGATTGATGCCAACAAAATCTTGAAGGAAATTAATCTCCAGTGTATACCATGCCAAACCATTATTCTATGTGAGAATAAAGACATTGCAGGCATGCCTAGTAAAATTTTAAAAGCATCCTATCTCAGGAAGCTTTTGGAGGTCTACCTAAAGGAGAGGGTAAACCAAGTAAGAAGACACAGTGGGAATTCAACATAGGGAGGTGATAAAGAAAATTCCCAGGTAGGGGGTGAAGGAAAATCCCAGATGACAGTTTCAGAGCTCATAAGCAGGGAGATGGAGAACTCAAGAAAAAAAATGGTATAGATAGAGAACTAGGTGTGTTTGTTAAGTTTCCATATTGAGAGATTTATGCTTCTGGCTGTAAGTTTGTGGCAGAATTAGTAATAGGTACGTATAAGACTGAGGCAAAGTGGGAAAAAACCCATACTTTTCTAAATTCAACAGTCTTCATGGCTATGAAGTAAAACAAAAACAAATCATTACCTTTAGTTTCTCTCTTCAGAAATCATTCAGGAATGGCAAATTACAAACCTTCCTTGGGACAAAGATATCTCCTAATGAGGGCAATACATAAGATAATTTTATAAATGGAAATATAATTATGTTTCCCAAATAATTTACAAGGCTGCTGGAAAAGTATTGTGCACATAGTCACATTTATTTTAGAAGAATGTTTTGTTTAGAAGAATGTAGAGCACTAGGAGGAACTTGGAATAAGGAAATTGAACTTCCAATAGCATTAAAATGTGGCTCCAATTACGGTTAACTCAACATATTTTCCCTGCCCTATAGTGACCAGGGTGGGCGTGTGACCTGAATAGAGAGTCCTTTCTTGGAATTTTATATAGTAATGTAGGAAGAGAGACATTCTTTCCTCTGAGATAATGAAGTCTGGGGAGGAACACAGATTGTTGTAAATTTCCAAATTTTCTTTTCCACAGAAGACAGCCAAGGAGTATAAGTACTAGATGCTCCTCTGCCCTCTGGGAAATCAATTTACTAATACTAGCAATAAAATAGTTCAGATTTCATAAGCACTTACTATTACTGTGACGAGTGCTTTATACACATTGTCCCTCTGAATGCTCTCTGCAGACAGGAAGTGCCTGTCTCCCACTGAGCAAGGCCTGGATGCCTCTCCAGGACTCACTCCTTTTGTGCTCCAGAGCATCCTGGAGGTTACAGGCTCTATCCCAAATGGCTTCAGGATCAGGGGCCACTAAGGCATGGGGCAGGTCCCGTGAGTCTACCTGGGGGCTTCTCCCAGGGCCTCCCTGCCTAGGGCCTCTTACTGAAAATCCTTATTGAATCTGACAGTATGAAGATCATTGGTACTCTGTCCCAGATCTGTTCCCAGGGCAGAGTTTGAGTGAACATGCAGTTAATAATGAGTTGAGCATTAAATTGAAGGAGCAGAAAGGAGGCATTGAGTATAGACTGTTGTCATAGGATAGGACTTAGAAATATTAACTTCTGGTGATGCTGTTCTCAGTAAACTTCCCTCTCACCTCATAGTCTTTCTGTCACTAATGTAAAGTCATGAGCTTGCAAGGGTACTGCTTCAGAAGGCAGAACAACCCAGAGTGTTTTTCTAAATAGTTTTTTTTTTTTTTAACCACATGGTGGGCATAATAATCTCTAAAACCAAATTTTTAAAAAATTACAGCAGAGTGCTTACTTTTTTAATAGTGAGCTATTTGAGAAATTTCCTCATTCTTTTCCTTTCTTTTCTTGAGTTATAGCAGCAATAAGAAACCATTAATAATATAGCCACTCAAAGGCAAACTACGTCTCCCAGTCCTGCTTGCAGCTAGATGTGGCCATGTGTGTAAGTTACTTCCCAGTCACATCCTGAGAAGAAAGCTCCTTGCCCTCAACTTATGTTTTCTTTAAAAATAAAACATGAACATGGCAGTGATTGGTCTCCTTCTACCCCATAGGGGCTGGCTGAAGCCACAGACAGAATAACCTAGTGAAAGTTAGCCTTACTAATAACCTATCCAACAGAGGAAAATAAACTATGAAACAGAAAGTAAGAGAAATAAACTCACAGCACATAATTGCCCCTTTGAAAAGGACTCACAACACAACTGCCCTTTGTTTTGTTGGCCTAACTCCTTATCTCTAAGAGTTCTTTCTAAGCAGGCTGCTTAAAGAGCCCTAAGCAGACAGTAGGGGTGCGAACTTCCTGCTCCAGCTCTCTGCCTCAGTTCCTGCCCCCTGCCCCAAAAATAGATTTCAAGGACTCAGATAACCCAGCCTCATAGAGAAAGAAAAAGAAATTTAAGAACTTCCCGACACCTCACAGCTGCTTCTGTTATCAGTCTGCTGAAAGAGAGGGAAAAAAAGCCATTTTTACCCTTTAAAAACATCAAACAACTTTCCTTATTGCCTAGCATTTTCACTTCTTCCTCTGTATGCCGTGGCCAATCCCTCCTTCTTTCTCTCTCACTCTCTCTCTCTCTTTCTTGGGAAAATAAACTTTGTACTTCTTTCTGTCTTAAACTGCGTGTGAGAATTCTTTCTCCCATCCGCCATGAACACCTAGTAAGTTTCCACTCTGACTCCTAGACCCCCAAATAACATTAAGAGGCAAAGACACATAGACTCCCAGATCACCCACCTACCGAGACTTTTATATGAAAGAGAAACAAACCCTCTATCTTCTTTAAGTCACTGTTATTAATATTTAGCATCTTTGAAAGTCCCGTAACCAATATTTAACTAATCCATTGTACTGTGTACACACACACACACACACACACACACACACACACACACACACTTCTCTTGGAAACTGAAAGAAATGAACGTTATAAGACATTTTAAATTAAAAGTGATATCTTGAATCACTGAGTAGACATTATGTCACAGTGCTAAGTATGTGAGGTAATGAATATGTTAATTAACTTGATTTAACCATTTCACAATGTATACTTATTTCAAAACATTATATTGTACATGACAAATATATATAATTTTATTTATCTATGTAAAATAGCTAATTAATTTAAAAACAAATTAATACTAATGAAAATAAATACTGATTAAAATTAATTAATGAATTAAATGGTGATAAAATACTGCATATCATAACGTGAGATGTAGCTAAGGCAGTACTGAAAAGGAAATTTATAACCTTCAGTGCATCAAAGAAAAGATAATTATCTATGAAGAAAGCATTCATTTGAAAAGGTTAAAAAAACACAAAATACAGTAAAAATAAGGATATCATAGAAATAAAATACAAACAATAATGAGATAGAAAACTGTAATATAATAGAAAGGATCAACAAAGCCAAAGATGGTTCTTCAAAGGACATCCAATTGATAAACCACGGTGAGATCCTTCAAGAAAAAGAAGAGATGGCACGAATGACAAGGGTGACTATAATTTACTGTCCAAACCAGGGCATGTTTACAATGAGAAGGACACCAAATATAATGAAATTGTATACTTTTTAAAAACATTTATGTATTAATTGACAGCTTGATTTTATGATACCAATGGACCTACAAAATACTTGTATTCAAAAACTATTCTCGAAAATCCTTTCTAAAAAAATAGAAATAGCAAGTATAGCAAAGAAGTCACTGAATTTTTCTGACAAATATATTTTTGCGATATGATCATGTAATTTTTAACATCTTTATAAAACTGCCTGCAATCTTCTTCACAGCTGCATTTTGTAGTTGGGTGAGGTGGGGTTCTTCTAGAAACAGATGCAGACGGGGTTGACTGAGCAGTCTGTTTCTTAAGGAATGTCTTTGGGAGCAGTGCGTGTGAGGAAGACGAAGGAAGAGTGAGCGAGTAGAGGGCAAAGCTGGGTGTGATGCAACCCAATGACAGTCTTAGCCAACCCTAGGGGGAACTCCGGTATTAAAACGGCAGGTCAGAGTCCTGTGTTGCACCACAGTGTCCGTATCTTTATGCCCCACCAGTTGTTAATATGGGCCACCTCAGGAAGAGCAGGACCTTGGGTGAGGCAGCCCTTTTCAGCTGAGGCAGACCCTAAAGGCAGACTCAGTGTCTGTCAACAGCCCTGAGGCCACAAGTCATCCTGGAAGGGGAATGTGAGTAGCGCATTGCAATGTCTACCACAGGGGCTGATAATTTTGAAACTGTTGACATCTTCATTTGTATCTTCTTTTTTAGAAAGTATGCTCTCTAAAGGCAATAAGGTTCCTATCAAGCATAGTTTAAATTCTACTAATTAGAAGATAGTCTCAATTCTAACTTTGTGGTTTAAAATGTGCGAATATTTTCATCGATACTGTCTTTTTTGCATTCATTTTCGACAAATACCTTTTCAAGATAGAAGTCATCAAATGAGTTGCCTTTCTGTATGATTCTTTTGAATGTTACACCAAACTTGGGTGCTGTAAAATCACAAGGCTTCTCAGTTTCTTTCCATTCCAGCATTGAATACAAATTTGTTCAATTAAAAATTAGGAAATCCACCCAGAGATGCTTCCCAGAATTTGCAATATTTCAGAATGTAATTAGAGAATTCCAAAATTAAATCTTGTGTCCCATTTGTGTCCTCATTGTCTAATTTGTTTACTTTCTCCCTTGCTTTTCCAGAGATAAATTTCCTGTTAGCATATTTTATTTTAAATAACTGCAATTTGCTGAAAGCAAAACCAAAAGTTTTGATACTCATTTGTTGAATATTTTGGTTAAAGGTTTTGAGTTAATATTGAACAAATGCAACAAAAGTTTAGGAGATTTCTTTACAAAAGTTTTAATACCATTGTGGACATTTAAGAGAATTTACAAAGTAGTTCTTCAAAGGTTCAAACATTTTAAAAATCTGGTTGATGAAAGTGCGGCCATGCTGAAGTATTTTTTTATTCAAGGACAACTTTATCCCCAAATATTGTCATTCAGTTAGCCTAATTGTGAACATCTAAATATAGTTAATTCAAGTGGAATATCACAGCTTATCTGGACACAATTATGGATTGAATATACAGAACATTGTCTTGGAGGCCCTGGCAGAGACTAAGTCAAAGAAAAGAAATTAAAAGCTAAGAATTAGAAAAGAAAATATAACACTCATTATTTTTTATGACATAGTTATATTTATAGATAATCTGTACATAAACTGAGAGCATTAACAAGTTCAATATACAACATGCAACTGTATTTCTACATTTCAGCAGCAAAGTGTTAGAAAGTAAAGAAAAATAAAATCCTTTAAATAGTCTTTAAAAATTAAACACCTAGGACATACAACAAAAGATATGCATGACTTCTAAGCAAAAAGTTATGAAATAACATTGACGAAATCTCAAGGGACCCCAAATAGCCAAAACAATCTTGAAAGAGAACAAAGTTGGAGGTCTCATACTTCCTGATTTCAAAACTTATCCCAAAGGCATGGTAATCAAAACAGCATGGTACTGGGCATACAGACAGACCTGTAGACCAAGGAAACAGTATAGAGAGCTCAGAAATAAACCATCCCACATAAGGCCAAACAAGCATGCTGAGACCATTCAATGAAGAAAGGACAGTCTTTTCAATAAATGGTATTGGGAAAATTGGATATCCATATACAAAAGAATGAAGTTGGACTCTTACATAATATACAAAAATTAACTCAAAAATGGAACAAAGACCTAAATGTAATAGTAAAACTACAAAACTCTTAAAAGAAAGCACAGGGGAAAAGTTTCATGACATTGGGTTTGGCAATGATTTAATGTGGTACCAAAAGCACAGAGAACAATAGTAAAAATAGACATATTAGACTATATCAAAATTTAAAACTTCTGTGCACCAAAGGACACAATCAACAGAGTGAAAAGACAGCCTACAGAATGGAAGAATATATTTGCAAATCATTTCAGATAAGGGTTTAATATCCAGAATATATAAAAATAACTTCCACCATGCAACAGCAACCATAACAACAAACAACCCAATTAAAAATGGGCAAAGGTCTTAAACAGACATTTCTCCAAGGAAGGTATATAAATTGCCAATAAACACATGAAAAATTACTCACTGCTGTTAATCATTAGGGAGACATAAATCAAAACCACAAGATATCACCTCACACTCATTACAATGGCTACCATAAAAAAAAACAAAATAAAGCAAAACAAAACAACCAGAAGATCACAAGTGTTGACAAGAATGTAGAGAAATTGGAACCCTTCTGTACTATTGGTAGAAAAGTAAAATGGTGCAACTGCTATGGAAGGCAGTATGGTGGTTCCTCAAAAAATTAAAAACAGAAATATCATATGATCCAGCAATTCCACTTCTGGGTATATACCCAAAATAACTGAAACAGAGTCATGAAGAAATACTTGAACATCCATGTTTATAGCAGTATTATTCACAATAGCCAAAAGGTGGAAGCAACCCAAATATCCATCCATGAATGAATAAACAAAATGTGGTGTAAACACACAATGGAATATTATTCACCTTATAAAGAAAGGAAATTCAGACACATTACAACATGAATGAACCTCAGAATACTATGTCAAGTAAAAAAAGCCAGCCGTAGGCAAATACTGAATTACTTCACTTATGTATGGTAATCTAAAGTAGTCAAATTCACAGAGACAGAGAATAGAATGCTGGTTGCTAGGAGCTGGAGGGAGGTGGCAAGGGGTAGTTGTTTAATGTGTATAAAGTTTCAGTTTTGCAGGATTAAGAGTACTAAAGATTGTTTGCACAACAATGTGAATGTATTTAACAGTACTGAGCTGTACACTTAAAATTGGTTAAGATGGTAAATTTTGTTGTGTATATTTTACCACAATTTAAAAAAGTCCAACCAGGCTTATAAAATAAAATGTATAGAGAAAATTACTGAGAAAACAGTTTCAAAATGTTATTGAGAGACATTAAAGAAAATCTAAATAAACAAAGTAATATTCCATGTTCACGGATTAGATGATCTGATATTGCAAAAATGATAATTCTTCCCAAATTAATCTGTAGATTTAATGCAATTCAGTTAAAAATTGAAGCACTTTTAATGGCAATCGAAAAACTGATACTAACATTTGTACAGGAATAACAAGAGTTAAGAAGAGCCAAGATACTCTTAAAGGAGAATGTCAGGTGGTAAGACTTGCTCTATTGGGTATCAAGATTTATTAAAAAGTTGCAGTAACTAAAACAGTGTAAGGAAAACAAACAGATCAATGGAAGAGATTAGAGGTCCCAGGAATAGATTCATTCATACATACATACATGGATGCTTGATGTGTGACACAAGTAACTCTGTAGAATATTGGGAGAAAGATGTTTTTTTCAATAAATGATGCTGGATCAATTAAATATCTGAATAGAAAAAGCAAAATAAAATTTGACCCCTACCTCACACCATGCACAAAAATCATTTCCAAGTGAATTGTGAACCTAATTGTGAAAAACAAAACAACAAAGATTTTGGAATATAACATAGGAAACCATGTTCATAATATTGGGATAAGAAGATATTAATATTTTAGAAATAGGATGCTAAGAGCTCTAATCACAAAGGGGAAAAATGATAAATTTGACTTATTAAAAGTCAGAATTTCTATTCACTGAAAGACCGAAAAAACAAGCAAGTGTGGAATCCCAGAATGACAGCTGTGCAACAAATAGGAGGATAAATTGTCTCAGTTTCAGCAGTAGGCACTGATAACAGGTCCAGTAATTTTTTTAAACTAGAGTTTTTGGAGAATCCAGATTTGTTTGACAATGTTGAGGGGGCCTTACAGCTTCAGCAGAGATTTCAGGCATTCATTTTGATAAGTACCTAGAAAACTAAGCAAAAAAGAAAAAAAAAAAAGAAACAATGTGATGATTGTCCTGGAACAAAAACCCAGAGGGATGTTACCAGAAAAGGAAATACAATTATACAATCCTGCCTGGTTCATCTGTGAAAAATATTTACAAAATCATGACATGTCATTATATTGTATTATAACTGTATTTAAAGGAAGAGGGTGAAGCAGGGAAAACTAAATCCCGGTTTTCTAAAATAGTGAGATAGTACTCTTCGCCATCTTCTCCACAAGAGGGCGCAAGGGGACTGAGATTTTCAACTGTCTTGCCAGCGCCACCCGCACGTTACCTCCTACTTCCACTTTGGAAGAGTGGGGGACCTGTGGCCCTGGGGCCATAGGTGGCTTTCTGGATCCTTGATTGCGGCCTTTTGACTGAATCCAGACTTTACAGAACAAATCCTTTTACTCAAAGGGGTGCAGCAGAGAAAGATGAAGCTTTACTTACCTCCTTTGGTGCTTAAAAAAGAACAATCTTGAAATGAGAAGGCCGCAGGTTCCCCACCCTGACAGGGGAACCCCCATGAATAAGGCACGATTCAAAGTACTCACAATCTAGTGGCGTCACAGAGATCGAAGACAATGTATTTGGGGGACATGCTAAGAGCCCAAGGTGTCCCACAGGTAGGGAGTCGGGGGTGTTCTTGCAGACAGGCGGGAATGGGGAGCGGGGAGCCGAGGGGGTGTGCACCCGGCAGCAGTGTCAGAGATGCAGCTGGCCGAGCCCGGTGAGATGGGCTGCACAGGGGAGACCCATTGTGGGCGCACTGAGGGCTGGGGCGGCCGTGGGAGTGCGGGAAATAGGAAGCTAGACTTGGCAGGCACCGGGCGTGGAAGAGAAGGTTTTGTTACAGCAAGTGTTACAGCGGGTGGTCCCGAGGACAAACCCAATGGCACACCGAGAGTCGGAGAATCAAAAGTTTATTCGCTGGAGAGCTCAGAGGGGCTTCGCCACCAAATTCTGAGCACCGTCCACCCGATTTTTCCCACTTTTATTACGTTGGGGTGGCCCGAGGGGTGGGATACAGGTGTAGGCTAGTCCATGCTTCAGGCAATAGGCTCAGTGTTATGCTGATGCACCAGGTAACAGGGTAGTTGATGCACCAGGCAGTAGATTGAGTGGTATGCTGACGCCAGGCAATAGACTCGTTGATGGGCCAGGTAACGGGTTAGTATTATGCTGAAGTGGGTCTTCCGTGAGGGGTGGGGATCTCAGGTGCCTGATGGCCAAGCAATAGATGGGGGTTTCCCTTATCAGTACTACAAATTTAATAAATATTCTTTCTGTTTCATCACCCTAACTCTTTATTTTGCCTTGCCTCTCAATCTGAAGCTTCTCTGATACAGTTTCTATAGAAAATAAACCTTCAGATTCCTGGCTTTGGATTGGGGAACTGGGATAAAGAGGAGTCAACTGAGGAAGGGAAAGGAACTTAGAGTTCCAACTTTTCTATATATAAACTTTTTAGTCAATCTCCCTGTTTCTAGCCCCATTCCACATACCTGCTTTCCATGGCACCTGGTGCTGAGTGCCTGGGTGCAGATTGGCTCTCTTTCTCTATAATTCACTTTGCAGACACTTGGGTTGGAACATTCCCCATTTTGCCAAGTCAGTTCACTTCTTTCCCTTAGTGACTTTCCAATTCCCCAAAATTTGTCGAAGTCTTTGTCCTCTATTGTTTCCTCTTCTATTTTCTTTATATGGCACTTTTAGAATTCTTGTGAAATAAAATAAAATTTTAAGGCTCACCACCCTCACCGGCTGACTGAATGGACCCCCCTCGTGGCCAAAGGAATATCCTAAAACTAAATTGCCTGCCAGGAAGAGGGAGGTAAGACATACCTCATCATGCCCTGCTCCCTTCTTGGGGACATCCTTTGTAACCCATTAACAGGCCTAAGGGTATGCAAGACAAACCTACAGGTCCTCAATTTACAAAACAAATCTATGTCTGGTACCTTACCTCTGATAAACAGCTCCTTATGTTAAAACATTCCAAACCTTTAGACAAAGCCTCATGTCTTTAACCAATTACAAGCCAAAGAATCTTTAAACCCACCTATAACCTGTAAGCTCCCCCCCCCCTTCGAGATGGCCCACATGGTTTTAGCAGGAAATGGGGGGAAAACATATGATCAGTCTATTGCTTTTAGTTCCAACTTAAGTCTGTCTAACTTGCATTGCAAATAAAAGATTAAATAAAAAAAGAATCTTTGGACAATGATATTATACTACTTTTTTGTGAAAGAAAAATAGAAAACCCAATAGGCCGTAGATTGGTACTTGATATCTGTGTGATTAGGAATACATCCATTGAGATATAAAACAACTATAGAAAGAGGATTTTATAATATCACAGTTGATTTTAAGAAAAATTTTATACATTGTTAAACAACTACTGAGAGTGAGGTAAGTGTAGAACTGAAGCAAGTATGTTTTAATCAAATGTTTGATAGAGTGACTAATCAGCTGCTATAATGAATGCAAGTACTGTGCTTGGATGCTAATTTCATCACGTTATACTTTAAACCAATAACAGCAATGCTAATATTAATTGATGTATATTTCTGTGTAGTGCCTTGTACTTATGATATTTTGAGGAAGTTGTGTTTTCTAAGATCCTTTATAGTAATCAGCATTTGGTAGAAAAGAGGCCTTTGTTTTGCTTGGCAAATTTACAGGAATGAAAACAGCTGGGATCAATAAGAGGAATGCCAGAGGGGAAAGCCGGCTTCATTCGGCTGCCAGAAGAGGAAATTTGTCTATGGTGAAAGCTCTAATAGAATCTGGAGCAGATGTGAATCTAAAAGATAATGCAGGTTTAGATCCTTTTAGTTTAATTGTCTCTATAATTTGAACTCATTGAAACACACATTTCAACACCCCCTCCCAAATTTGATCCTAGCTAGTATGTAGCTGATAACTTTGAACAATCTTTTTAAAACTATATTATTATTTAGTTCAATAGTAAGATTTATCATTGCTAAAATAACTTTCTCCTTTGAAAAAGTTTTTAACATACATTTGGGAGCATTCAGAGAGGGTATACAGAATGAGTAGTGAAGGGAGTTAGGCCTTTTCCTTGGAAACCTTAATTCCATCCCCTAACTTTGGAGAGATTACAACATTTTCTCATTTTACTGTCCTTTCTTCTCTTTCCTTTTTTCTTTATACTGTTCCTTTTTCCTGTCTTCCCTTATTTTTATTCTAAACCTCCATTTTAAAAATTTATCTTCTAACCTTTTGCTTAAGCACAGGAGAACCTTGTGTGAAGAATTCCACAGGGAGAAGCTCGAAGGTTGATCACATTAAATGTCATTTTAAAAGAGAAATGTGACAATACAAATATATAAAGATGAAAGTCAGATATTTTAATGTTTGAGTTGAAACAAATTGAAATGATTAGTATTCACTCTGGTGTCATTATGTTTTATATTCTGTGAGTCTTCTGCTTTGGCATTTGTATCAAGTGTAACAGATTGATCTGTTTTCAGAAATGAAACTTACACATTTTAAACCTGTAGTTTTCAGTATTATTTCTTGTCCAAAATTTAGTGTATACGTATGAATCAGTATAGATATTAATTCAATTAATGCAACAAAACCTAGTACAAAGATACTACATGAATGTTGATTTGTAAGGAGCAGAGTTGGTCTTGGTTTTTTTTCTTTTTCCTTTTTTAGGTTGGACACCACTTCATGAGTCAGCTACTGAGGGATCTGCTGATATAATTGTGGAGTTATTAAAAGCTGGTGCTAATGTTAATAGTGAAAATCTAGAAGGAATTCTGCCCTTACATGATGCTGTTGCAAACAATCATTTAAAGGTACAGTACACATCAGATTAGGTTTCTGTTGCTTTTTCTTAGGAAAATGACTGGGAAAAAAATGAAGATATTTTAAACTAAAAACTAAAGTGATTCCTTAAAACAGTTGCTTTTTAAAGCCTGCTTAAAATTACAAATGAAAATACAATATTGTGTATGGATTGGAAAATCAATATATATTTTAATCATTGTTCCGTTGTTTTTTCATTATATAATTCTTGTAAGTCAAAAGAAAGTCAGAATAAACACAGGCTATAAGGCTAATACATCCCATTTTTAATTGTCTAAGAAGATGTGCTATTGTACGCAAGAGTGTAATTATAGTGATGATACATGTGACAGCTAGACTTTTTTTTAACTCAGAATTTCTCAATGGGCTTGTAACAGACACATGAGTTGCTTGTTTCCCAGGTGTTTAATGTGTCCTTTTCTTCTTTGTTTTTCATTATCAAGCAGCTGTGGTAAAAATATCACAAAAGAAGATTACTAGGGTCATTATTTTAGTGACACTGAATTTCAAATCTAGACCTTAAAACTCTTCACATTGTTTGATAAATCTTGTGAGAAAACTTTTATTGTTATCAATAGGCAATAGACTTCAGGGATAACTATTATTTTTGAAAAAATAGTTAAGGAAACCACTACCAACAATAATATAAAACCAGGGTTCATATAAAAAACTCCTTGGATCCCTCATGAATACCTGTTTATCTGTCTCTGTATATTTTTAAGAACCTGGTAACTTTTTTTTTGGAGATGAGGTCTCACTGTGTTGCCCATGACCTTGAACTCCTAGTCTCAAGCAATCCTCCCACCTCAGCCTCCAAAGAGGCTGGGACTTACAGGCATGTGGAACTCAGCTGGGACTACCCAACTGAGCCTGTTAACTTTTATTTAATTTTATGAAAGTATATCTTTGCCGTTTTCAACCGAAATATAGTCATGTAAAGGGATACTATTATTGAATTTATGATTCGTAGAGAAAAGAGATGTGAACTAATGATTAAGAATAATACCAGAGTGAGTAGTCTAATGTCCAGTGTGACTTCTTTTGACTAAAAGAAGCCCTTTTGCCTTTAAGGTCTTTAAATTTAAAAAGAATAGACAAATTCTCAATGCTGTATGGTTACAAGATGAAGAAAGCAAACAGAATCATTAAAGTGATGAACTGACTGATTATTTGTACGGGGAAAAGCCACTTAAAGTGAAACCACTTAAATAAGGGTCAGAATGTCATGGTGGGAAAATCAAGTTTTTGGACATTATCCTGAAAAATGCCACATAAAACAGAGTTAATTCTCTTCTTTGTATTTGTGTTGGGAGTCACCAATATCACTCCTACATTCGGAGATTTGTTAGAAGGACTTATAGAACTTAGTAAATAGTTGTGCTTGTGGCTAAGATTTATTATACCAGTGTAGACCAGGATTTCTTAACCTTGATATTACTGACATTTGTAGCTGGATATTTCTTTACTGTGGTGTACTGGTCTATCTATACATTGTAGGATGTTTAGCAGCATATCTGACCTCTACCCACTAGATGCCAGTGGCACCCACATTCTCCAGTTACGACAACCAAAAAGGTCTCCAGAAATTCCTGAGTGTACTCTGGGGCACAAAATCAAGCCCATTTGAGAACCACTGAGTTTTACATATAGACGATTGAACAGAATAAAGTATCTAGAAATAGACCGTTGCATATGTAGTCAGTTGGTTTTTGACAGTGGTGCAAAGGCAGTTCAATAGAAAAAGGATACTCTTTCAACATAAGGAGTTAGAACCTTTGTATCTTGATTTGCAGAAAAGAAATGAAGCTCAAAAAAATGAACCCTTAATTTTCACCCTATATAAAAACTAATTTAAAATAGATCACATCCACTTGGCCTAGCTCCACCCCCCACCCCCCAAGTGCTCAAGCATGCTATCTAGGGGCCTGGGACTCACCCTGCCCATTCCTCACAATTGATACCTGAGCATTTCTCCTGGAGGCCTGAGAACAGGCCCGCCCAACCTACAGCTACCACCACAAATGACACCCACACCCATACACTACCTGTGGACCTGGGGACTGCCCTTTTCAGCCCATTGTAGCCACTAACGCCAGTATGGACTGCTTGGGAGGGTTGTCCCACCACTGCTACTGCCATCGCCCATTCCACCACACCTAATACCCAGGGGCTCAAGCACTCTCCCACCTGCCTGGTCCACTGCTACCACTGGAAGCACCCAAACAAGCTGCCTGGAGGCCCAAGAATCAGGGTTCCTGGATCTGCTAACACCAGTGCCAGCGTATGCCACCTTGGGGATTTGAGTTACTCAGAGCCATCTTATTTATACTAGAAACTTTTCCTCTCAAAAAAATATCACAACCTCTTTGACCCTAGTTTCCTTTTCTTTAAAATGATGGTGTTGGAGCAGATTATGTCTAAGTTTCCATCTATCTTTAATATTCTATGAATATAAGTCTGTTATTTAGGGCACATATTTCCATAGGGAGAATATTAGAATGGATATTAGGTTCCTAGGCTAGTTCACAAAACCTCTTGAATAAGTAGTATCCCTAAAATATATATAGTCCCCCCAAATATTAATAGAACTTTATTCAACTATGTTTAATGGCAATTTATAATACAGTTCATAATGTAATATAATCCTGAAGCAACTCTTGCCCCCTTTTCTATTCCATCCTCCAGCACCTGGGGGAAAGGCAAGAAGCTATGTTAAGGAAATAGGGTAAATCATTCTGGGTACCAGTAATTCCACATTTATATATAAGTGGCTTAATCTGCACAGTATCTAGACCTGTGCTATCCTGTATGATAGCTACTAGCTTCTTTTAGCTATTTAAATTAATTAGATAAAATAAAAAATTTATTTCATCAGTTCCATCAGCCACATTTCAAATGCCATGTGAGACTAGTGGCTTCCCTATTACACAGAGCAGATATATTAATAGAGCTTTTTATTATGGCAGAAAGTTCTACTGGGCAGTACTGATCTAGAACTGGACCTACCTATGCCTACTTCTTACTGTAATGAAGGCAGCGTATTATACTTTCATGTCATTGTGTTTGGTTCTTTTATGAGGACCAATCAGGATAAATCTATCAATCATTTTGATATATATTGATATGTATCAAATTTAATCAAAAGTTTTCTTGACCAGAATTTGAAAACTTTTTTCCATAACTATTAATGCTTCGTAGTAGTGTCTTGTGATGAAAGTAAAAATGGTTCATCTTAGGTGTCTGTACAGATAACTTTGAAAAAAATACCTTATAGGCAGCTGAGATTCTACTACAAAATGGAGCAAACCCTAATCAAAAAGATCAAAAACAGAAGACGGCTTTGGATGAGGCAGATGATGAGAAAATGAAAGAGTTGTTAAAATCTTATGGTGCTGTTGAGACCAATAATAGAGAAGAGAATAATGTTATAATCAATGGTATGTATATCAAGATTGATTGCTATTTTATACAGATATCTACCATGTATGCCTTTGCTTAGGAAAATAAAATCTTCTAATTTGTAGAGTACAGATGTTTCCTATGTTTATTAAACTCTTATAGTATGACATGTTGAAATGAAACATATATTATTCATCAGTCAAACATTAATCTCCCTAACGTTGGGTTTGAAATAGAGACAAAACTGAAACCAGGTAGACTAGTTTACCTGAAGTGGGGCTGGTAAGGAGTGACATTATACTGAAATCTTTGCAACTAAGACTCCATTACTCAAAATTTATAACGATTTATACATCAGTTGGACTTATGCCAACTTTTCAAGAATCTAATCTAATACTAGCATATTAATCTGTTAAGCAAATATACTTGTGTGTATATAATATATATTATAGTGAAAAGAATATTTAAGGGAAAATTTTATAAACCATTTTTTAGCAATAGTTTGCATTTTATTAAGTACTGAGGAGAAGGAATTGTTCTTCCTTTTCCCTCATGCTTGAGCCTTGACTCACAGAAGAAGATACACAGGAACGTATCTGCCCTCGCTATGAGGGAGAATGCTAGAGAGAGAAACTCTGTCACACACTTCTTCCCTAACCTACCAACATCCTTACCAACTGTTGATTTTTAGGGGAACAATTATTGATAGGATGGTCAAAGCCAAGGATAGTCATTGTGTTACATTTTACTAGCAGGCTAGATCACATGCCAACACTAGTACAAATTTTCTCTTTTCATTGCCTGCTACTATATAGAAAATCATAGGATCAGATCCTTTCTCAGGGCCCCAACTATTTCACTGTCCCTCTCTATAACCATATTTGAAGGTCCCCATGATTTAGATCAGCTTGGCTTTCCAGAGAAACCTAACATTCGGAGTTATTGGGCACTCTGTTATGAAGTACTATATCTATTCCCACATGTCTGTTGTTTTTTGTTTTCCTTGATCAAGTACCCAAGAGGGGTGAAGGATATAGGGTATAATGGTAATATGGAGAAAAAGAATCAGAATGGGAAGAGAGTCCAAGAGAACTTTACAGAGGCAGTGAATCATAGTCATAGAGGCTAAGAAGATGGACTTTGGAGTCAGATAAAATTTGGTTTCAATACTAGCTGTATGACGTTGGGGAGCTTCCTGAACCCCTCTAATCCTCATTTTCCTGTTCTGTAGAATGGGTATAATAAACTACCTACCTCAAAGTATTCATGTGAAGATTAAATGATTCATGGACAGTGTTTGGCATTCAGCATGTGACAAGTGCTCAGTAAATGCCAGCCATAAATAGTTAATAATAATGAGGTGCTAATTAACATGAAGCTATTATAATTGTGGACTTAATTTATCCTTCTCATCTCTGTCACCATTAAAACTGCTAAAATGAAGCTAAATTTTTTGTTAAATTTCTTTTCTTTATTCTCTTGCTTTTTTCCCCCCACTCAAAATGTCCCAGGTCTAAAAGCTAAATTTTTATACATTCTTATTATATTTTCTAATTTTATTTTTTAAAGTAAAAATTCCTGCTGTCCAGT
Source organism: Lepilemur ruficaudatus (assembly GCA_963574885.1). Lineage (NCBI taxonomy): Eukaryota > Metazoa > Chordata > Mammalia > Primates > Lepilemuridae > Lepilemur > Lepilemur ruficaudatus. Next base: position 18,824 of record CAUYRT010083100.1, read on the forward strand.
TAAAAAGACATAAACAGTGTTTTTGTGATGATGGAAAACCTGTTGATCCACCTTCCTTTTCACACCAAGGAGAAACAAGAGAAAACCTTCCTGTGGTGAGTAAAGTTGAAATTCTTTTCATTCTTCAGCCTAGAAAATGCCATTCTTTGGGCCAGCCAGGTATTGGCTATTGGTAACTTTCTTTTCATTTTAGGGACACACAGATTGAAAATAAGACTATCATAAGAAAATAAGATAGCATAATTGAACAGAATAAGCCAAGAAGATATGCTATATGGTTAACTCTTAATTATTTGCATTGCATACAGACTTATGGATTAGTTGCTGTCCTTTACAACTAGCTTGAGTTTTAGCTACTTCCTGTCCCACAGACACTGCCACTGTATGAGTCTGTCTTTACTGACCCCTAAAAGTGTCCAGGATACATAGGATGTAGAAAAGATAATGGAACCCACACAGAGAAAAGGAAAGCAACTGGTTTAACTTTTTCTAGATCCCAAATGCTTTATAGTGACAGAATTTGCTGTGAAATCCACCATATAAAGGTAGATTTTTACAAAAATAGCATAACAGTTGCTCAATAAAATATATATTGATTGGTGAGATGGATATTCGAAGTTTGACAAAAACCCAAAGTTTAACTAGTCACAAACTTGTTAAGCAAGGTAGCATCCTCAATGATGCTGAATAAGTGTTTTGAATAGACTAATAACATCCACAATAAAAGCAAGACAGAGGGAAAGTCAGCACTAAAAGATATTTTCTTTTGTGAATAGAGGCTTAGCTGGGGATACAGGTTCAGGCCTTTAGTTTGCTTTTTTAACCGTAAGCCACTATATTAAGAGGTAAACCTTGGTGGTTTTGTTTGTTTATTTGTTTTGCATATTTATATTTTATAGTTTCACTTTGATGCATTTAATAAATGACAGCAGTAAGATTGTCTTACTAAATAATCAAATGATTTTACTACATACATTTTTTGTATCCCTTGTGGCACCAAAGTAAAATTTCAGAGAAACTTACTTCAGAAAGCTTTGAGGAGCTACACGTTTTAGAAATGAATGTGTATTAAGAGTATATTAAAGGATAGGTAATATGGGTCAATCCAGTCACCATTTATGAAACAACAGCTGTGTGGAAACAGTACACAAATATAAAAGCCATGTTCCTGCCTTGATGAGAAAATATTAATATAATGTGTAAGATACTATATATTCTATATATAATGTATAAGATAATACATATCATATATAATGCCTTATACATTATATTTCATATATACAGTAAATGCTGATTTAATGTCACAATGAAATTCTTAATTCTTAGAAAAGAGAAATTGGTATAGAATAGATAAATCAGAAGTTTTATATATAAGATGAGTTTTATACAATAATAATAAGCAGTTTTTAGTGAGCTCTTACTTTGTACTGGCATTGTCCTTAGCATTTTACATGTGTTACTTAATGCCGGCACAAATAAGTAACTTGCTAGAGTCACCCAGCTAGGAAGAGGTGGAGCCAGGATTCACACTGAGGAAGTCTAGTTTGTTCCAGAGCCCACTCCACAATTGTCTCTCTCATAAGAAAGAGAGCAATTTGGGCAGAGTGAATTGAAAGCATTCCAGCAAGATTAGTACTGACAAGGGCTTGAAGAGGTGGTATTAAGTCTCCATTGTGAGTTTTTGAGGGAGTAGTGTTTGTATTTCTAAGATTATATGTGAGATTTTGATAGTGTGAAATGAGTCATAAAGCCTTAAAGTGAACTTGTTGCATGTGTATGATCTTTAATATTCTTGCTGAGTTGTTTATTTTTTTCTCCTATGACTATAATTTTAACAGACGTCAGTGAGAAATTATGATTTTTTTATATGGTTGCTGTTCTTGCATTCTATTTTCCAGGAGATCTACATAAATCAAGCTATATTTAAGTTTACTTTTTTCCCAAATTTGCAACATTTATGCAGTTAAGTTACACAAAGCATGGGTAGATTTTGAGCATAAAGAGAAATGAGCATTTTTAGGGGCACTTTCTTTAGCACTTTATTTACTGTGTGTTTGTCAGTGGCACATCTATCCCCTTATAATGAAGTTTCTAATATTCTTATCTGATAGCATCAGACGCTCAGTGCCATTCTGCAAGATATAGAAGAAAAACAAGAAAATTTATTAGCATTTGAAATAAGAAACCCTGAAGATGCAGGTAAATATGGACTCATGCTTAAGTTTGATTATTTCAGGCATCCGAAGTCTGAAAGATGAGATGCTACCTCATCTTAAGGTACATGTTTACTTCAAAGCTCACGAGGGCTGAAAAAGTGGTCTTCTATTTTTATGCAAGAGTATTTAAAGTTCCAGGAATTATCTTTGAAAGTAACCAATTAAATAAGCCTTAATTTAGATATCTGGGCCATTAATATTGGGGAAGAGGGTAGGAAATAATAGCTTTTTAAATTTAAAAGTGGGGCTAAATCTTGTGTGACCAAATTTAACATTTACTATCCCTCAATTAACTAACTTTTTATTACCATATTTATAGAACAGTACATTGAAAAAATGTTGAAGATAAAAGAGATTATGGATAATGTGCTTGCCAAACAGAAAGCAGAAAGAGATGATCTGGCTAAAAAATACAGGTAAGTGAAAAAAATAGGAGTGCTTTAGAGTTTCTACAGTTTAATCCATTTATAGCTACAATACTGAGGCCTAGATTTTCTTAACAATACAAACATTAAGACCAAAAAATGACTTTTTGAGGCTGTTACCTCTATGGGGAATTACACTTGCTGGAAAGATATTTTCTACTTTATTACTTGAAATATTCAGAAAAGAACATTTTAATATCTTAAAAGGTTGTCTACAGTGAAAAATTTTTATGAAAGCCCTTGTGGTAATGAATCCCACAGTTAAATTTCTTTCCTTAGCACACTCAAATTTTCTACATTGAAAGTTTTTTTCTTTTTGCTGTGAACAGATGTCATCCTTCTAAGCAGTTGATTAATTGGTTGATTAATTTTGTATTTTATTATATTTATAAAATCTCAGGGTCTTTAAGGAATTTTATCCAGGTTATATTAGTTATATACCTCTTTTCATTTTTTTCACAAAAAAAATTTTATGTAATTCTTTTCTTTTTTGAGCATTTTTTATTTGTTTTTCATAGACTTAGCTTATTTATATTTAATACTTCTAAATATTTCCTAACATGTTCTTACCTTATAATCATTTGACATCTATAATTATTAATAATACATATTCAGTTTTTTTCTGAACTTATTTAAAAATCAGTTTTCTATTTTTACTTATAAATCTACTGTCTTTTATCTCTATTTTGCCTTCCTCTCCAGTGAATAAGTATCATAAATTCCTTTCTATTTCCTGACTTGTTTTCCTGTCAGTATAAAGCAGGTGTATAACCTACAAATGGTAATTGACTATAGGGAATTTTCTAGAGGACTTTGGAGAGGGTTGCTTCGATTTTTGTGTAGTGTCCTATGGTTAGCAACGTACTCTACCTGGAATTTTGGGAAGTTCCTTATCAGTTGGAGTTTTAAGTGTGTACATCCTTATCAATATATTGCTATAAGACTTCACATCTTGATACAGGTATCTAAAGAGAGCACCTTTGTTTTTTGCCTGAAATCCTTGTTTCATGTAATTTTAAGTGTGATATTATTCCTTTTTTTCTTCCTTCCCTGTCCAGCATTTTGCATTTTATACTACCAGTTGTTTGCTCATCTGATTTCTTCTTCTTGCTGCTTTTTCCACTTACATATACTACTTCTTTTAACATCCAGTCTGCTGGGAGTTTAGTATCAACAACGCTAAACTTCAATAGGAGAGGCAAGTTAGCTGTACTGTTGCTTTTCCTTGAAACAGTGGTCCAGGGACCTCTGGTGGGTCTCTGAAACCATTTCAGGATATCCGTGAATTTAAAACTGTTTTTTATAATAATACTAAGATGTTATTTGCCCTTTGGGCTCTCATTCTCTCATGAGTGTACACTGGAACTTTCCAGAGGCCATGTGATGTATAATGATATTAATATCATTACTCTGAAGGCTAATGGAATGTATGCTTGTGTATTCTTCTGTTTTTTGTTTCTTTTTTTTTTTTTGATACAGAGTCTCACTCTGTTGCCCCAGCTAGAATGCTGTGGCATCAGCCTAGCTCACAGCAACCTCAAACTCCTGGGCTCAAGTGATCCTTCTGCCTCAGCCTCCCAAGTAGCTGGGACTACAGGCATGTGCCACCATGCCCAGCTAATTTTTTTGTATATATATTTTTAGTTGTGCAGCTAATTGCTTTCTATTTTTTTAGTAGAGACGGGGTCTTGCTCTTGCTCAGGCTGGTCTCGAACTCCTGAGCTCTTATGATCCACCCGCTTCGGCCTCCAATAGTGCTAGGATTACAGGCGTGACCCACCATGCCAGGCCCTTCTTCTGTTTTAAAAAAACTCAGTTTTAATTTCTAAAACAGTAAATATTGATAGATATAATGTATAAACACAAAAGCTCTTTGGGTTCCTTAATAATTTTTAAGAGTATAAATAGGTCCTGAGGCCAAAATTTGAAAACCACTGGAAACAAAGTATTTAATAGCCTGAAGGTCCATGTGGGATGGGTGGGTGAAACCAAAAGACAGAGGTATAGAGATGTGATAGACATTTCCTCTTCTTCAGTCCTTAAGATCTTGAGAAATTTAGTTTGGGAAACTGCACAGGATGATGCTTGACTGGGTAGTCCCTCTGGACTTGAAAGTGTCTCAGTACAGGTTCAAAGTGCAATTACAGTAATTATTTGATGAACTAACATTTCTCAGGTATAGCTGAGATATGATTATTCACAAAGGAATCTTGGTCCTTCATAGCTAAGGGAACCTGAGTGGAACTTTCGAATTTTACTTCCTAGTACACCTTTCCACTTTAAACAGGTTAGCAAATCCCAAACTTAAAGAATGGTGATCTTCCTTAGCCACCAATTGCTACCTTCCAACCAAAGACTAATAGATATAACTCAAGTTTTGTTTGTGTTTTAGGGTTGACTCACAACTGATAAATAATGATATGACTATAAAATCTGGATAATCATACAATCACCTCCTAAAAGAAAGGCAAACTCACTTACCTTAAATAAAGGAATCAGTTTCCTCTCAAATGAAATACATTGCAAAGTATTCTTTTGTATATTTTGAGCTGATTAAAGTTGAGATGAAGTATGTTTAGCATCTAAATTACTGCTAAAGAAAAGGTTTCTACTGTTACTGTATTTTTGTCCTCTTTCTGTTTCTTCCTATAGTGTATCCGTAGAGTCATTTAAGCATGGAGCCCTGAGAGAACAACTGGCCAACCTGGCCACAAGACAGAAGAGCCTTTTAGTTGCAGCAAAAAAACAGAAAGAAATAAGCCTGAAAATTCAGAACTATAAGAATGTTACATCATTATTTGGTCTTGGTTTAAGGAAGCTGCCACCCAGCTCAGAAACTTCCAGTGAAAAGGACAGCCAAGAGCTTAACAGCCTGGAAAATTCAGTGCAACCCCAGTCAGGTTCCCTTTCTCCTGTCAGCTTTGTTTGTGGAAGCATGCAGGAAACACAGTTGTCTGTAGAAACTTACAATTACAGCCACAATACCAACATTTGTCTAAATTCAGAGACAATGAAAAGGGAAGAATTTTCTGGAAATGAGATAAATTCTAAACAAAATGTCAGTGATTGTACCTTGGATGGGTTATCAAAATCCAGACATTCAGGTGGCACTGAGATTAAATTACGATCCCAACCTGTTTCTTTTATTCCTGAAACAGAATGTTCACAAAAAGAAAATGATCTTACAGAAACTATAGCCAAAAGGCATGAATTCCATAGTTCTTCTGCAGTAACTGGCACATTAAATATTTCAGAAACCACAAATGTATTTGCCCAAAATGATGCCCATCCATCAACTGTTATTTGCAATCAGGATCTTTCCAAAGATCCAAAAAGAAGAAACAGGAAAACAGCTTCCCAGCAACCACCTCGGGGGCCATCAAAATCCCTGGCACATCAAGGGATTGCTGTTTCAGGCAGTGATACTGTGCATGAGATGAAAGCATGTCTTAAAAAATTAACTTCTACTGTTCCACATGTAAATGACAGCCAGAACTCCTCTTCCTCTGGGTCTGCACATCAACATACTATAAAAAAGCCTTTAAACTACAGTACAGCTCCTAAAAAGAAATGTATGCAGATAAAAGATTTGATGTTACTGGGAAGAATTAATCCAGGAAATAACATTCTGGAATTCAGAACACAGGTATTCTATTATTTCTTCCTCTAAAATCATGCACATTTTATAAGCAAGTGAGTAAATGTTGCTATCACATAGTGTATGCATTTAGCTCTGCTTAGGGAAATGGGGTTTGGTTGGGCTTCCTAAATGGAGGGACACAACCATTATATTTTTAGCAAGTGAAATCATGTTTCTGGAATTGCCCTGATACATTTTAAATACATTGATCTATTGGTCTATCTTTTCATCAATACTGAACTGTCTATTATTATAGCTGTATAGTAAGTCTTGAAATCAGGTAGTGTTAGTATTCTTTTTCAAGGTTTGGCTCTTCTAGATCCTTTGCAATTCCATATGAATTTTAGGATGAGTCTGTTGATTTCTGTCCAGATATAGTATATATCTCTCCATTTATTTAGGTCTTACTTGGTTTTTCTCAGCAATGTAGGAGTCAGTACAAAGGTCTTTCACATCTTTTGTCAGATTTATCCTTAAGTATTTCATATTTTTGATAATATTATAAATGATGTTTTCTAAATTTCAATTCTAACTTATTGCTAATATGTAGAAATACAGCTGATTTTTGTATATTGAGACCTTATTTTACAAACTTACTAAAAACTCACTTTTTGAAGTAAATTTTTGGACATTCCATTGAATTTCCTATATAAATGATAATGTTGTCTATGAATAAAATAGTTTTAATTCCTTAATTCTTTTCAGTGCATTTTATTTCTTATTGTTGCCTGACTACACTAGCTAAAACTTCTAGTACAAAGTAGAAATAAAGGGGTAAGAGCAGACTTCTGTTTTCTCCCTGAGATAAGACTACTTTTTAGGGAGAAAAATGTAGTCTTTCACTATTCTGTCTGATGTTAGCTGTAGGTTTTTCACAGATGCTTTTTATTAGTTTGAGGAAGTTCTGTTCTATTCCTAGTTTTTTAAATCATGAGAAGGTATTAGATTTTGTCAAGTGTTCTTTCTGTATCTATGGAGATGATCATGTGGTTTTTGTTTTTTATTCTGTTAATACGGTGTATCACATTAATTGATTTTTGGATGTTAAACCAACTTTGCATTCCTGAGATAGATAAATACATGGTAAATAATTCTTTTTATGGTCATATAAATATTACATTATTTTCATTTGTTGCTGGATTTGGTTTGCTGATATTTCATCGAGGATTTTTGCGTCCATATTCAGTAAAGATATTGGTCTGTAGCTTTTTGTGTTGTCTTTGTCTGGTTTGGGTCTCAGGTTAATACTAACCTCATAGAATGGTTTAAAAGTATTTCCTCTCTCCTATTTTGTGGAAGAGTTTGTGAAGAATTGGTATTAAGTTGTCTTTAAATGTTTTGGGATATTCCACCATGAAACCATCTGTGCCTGGGGTTTTCTTTGTGAGTGTTTTTTTAATTACTAATTTCAGTCTCTTTACTTGTTATATAGATATATTCAGATTATCTATTTCTTCTTGAGTGAATTTTGGTAGTTTGTGTCTTTCTAGGAATTTGTCTACTTCATCTAATTTATTAGCACACAATTATTCATAGTATTCTAAATCCTTTTATTTCTATAAGATCAATAGTAATGTCCACACTTTCATTTCTGATCTTTGTAATTTGAGTCTTTTCACTTATTTTTCTTGGTCAATATAGCTATAATTTTGTAAATTTTGTTGACCTTTTCAAAAAACAAACTTTTGGTTTTATTGATTGTTCTCTACTGTTTTCTGTTGTCTGTTTATTTCTTGCCACTCTAATCTTTATTATTTACTTCCTTCTGCTTGCTTTGAGTTTAGTTTGCTTTTCTTTTTCCAGTGTCTTCGGTTGAAGTTTAGGTTATTGAATTGAGATGTTCCTTTTTCAATATAGGCATTTTTATACCTATAAATTTACCTCTAACCACTGTTTTTGCAGCATCTCATAAGTTTCAGTATGTTGTATCTTCATTTTCATTCATTTCAAAGTATTTTCTGATTTTCCTCGTGATTACTTCTTTAATCCAAATTAATTATTTAGGAGTATGTTGTTTGGTTTCCACATAATTTTGAGTTTCCTACTTTTTTATGTTGGTCATTTCTAATTTAATTCTAATTTATTCTATTAATACTTTGTATTATTTTAGTTCTCTTAAATTTTTTGAGATTTATTATATGGCTTAGCAAATATGTGCTCTATCCTGGAGAAGAATATTCTATGTGCAATTGAGAAGAATATACATTGTCCTATTGTTAGGTGAAGTTTTCTATAGATGTCAAGTCTAGTTGGTTTATAGTGTTGTTCAAGTCTTCTCTTTCCTTGCTGATCTTCTGCCTGTTTAGCCTATGTAATAGTGCTTCCTCATCTGCAGGAAATATGTTCCAAGACTCCCCGTGGATGGTTGAAACCACAGATGGTACCAAACCCTATAGATACTATGTTTTTTCCTATACATACATACCTATATAATAAAGTTTAATTTATAAATAAGGCACAATAAGACCTTAACAACAATAACTAATAATAAAATAGAGAAATTATAACAATATGTCAGCATCAGTACTCTCGTGTTTTGGGGCAGTACTCTTGTGTTAATCAAATAAGGGTTACGTGAACACAATACCACGTTACTGCAACAGTCATCTGACAACCTAGATGGCTACTCAAAGACTAATGAGCAATTAGCATATATAGTGTGGATATGCTTGAGAAAGGGTTGATTCGAGTCCCAGGTGAGACAGAGGAGGATAGTGTGAGATTTCATCAGACTACTCAGGACAATGTGCAATTTAAAACTTGTGCATTGTTTATGGCTGGAATTTTTAATTTAATATTTCCAGACCATAGTTGACTACAAAAAATGAAACTACAGAAAAAGGGGACTCCTGTGCATTTTGAAAGTGGGATATTAAAGTCTATTATCATTGAACTGTCTGTCTCTCCCTTCATTTCTGTTAATTTTTGCCTTATGTATTTTGGTGCTTTTTGTGTTTTAAGCGCCTGTGTGTTTATAATTATTATATTCTCCTGCTGCATTGACCCTCTTTGCATTTTAAATTGTCTCTCTTCATCTCTAGTAACAATTTTTATATTAAGGTCTCTTTTGTCTGATATTGGTATAGCCATTCCAACTTTCTTGTGGTTGCTGTTTGTGTGATATACTTTTTCTGTCCTTTTATTTTCAAATTACTAGGTTATAAAGTATGGATTGTCTGATTTCCTTAAATACTAAGTTTGACAGTTGATTATCTCTGACATTTCACTTTGACACTTCTTGTTTTGTTTTTTTTTTATTGTGAAGGTACATCTTCACTCTTTCAGACACACGTTTGGCTTGAGATTATCTTTCAAAAAAAATTTTTTAGAGCAATTTTTGTGAAACCATGGATAAGTCAAAAATTCATGTTATTTGTGAATATGAGTTCCCTTGCGGAACCAATGTTGTGCAGACAGCTCGAAAATATCAATGAAGTGTTTGGGAAGGATATGGCTGATAAACCTACAGTATGTCCATGGTTTGAGATGTTCCCTTCTGTTGATTTTAATCTTGAAAATGAGCCATGTGGGTGACCAGAGACCAAGGTGAATAATGATGAGCCAAAAGCTGTAGTGGAAGCGAATCCATCTTAGCCTACACATGAATCAGCAGCAAGGTTTGATGTTACTATTCCAACAATATTGGACCATTTGAAATAAATCAGCATGGTAAAGAAGCTGGATAGATGGGAACCACATGAATTAAACAAGTATCAGAAGACAAATTGTCTCAAAGCTTACCTTTCTTTGCTGTCATGACATAAAAACAAACCATTTCTACACTATATTGTTACGTTTGATGAAAAATGGATTTTTTTTGACAATCACAAGCATTGGGCACAATGGGTGGATAAAGATGAAGTGCTGAAATACAATCTAAAACTGAATGCTCATTAAAAAAAGCTAATGGTGTCTGTTTGATGGTCAGTGGTATTATCCAGTACAGCTTCATGAAACCTGGTCAATCAATTACAGTGGATGTCTGCTGCAACCAACTGGACAAAATGTTGAGTATGCTTGTGATTAAGCAGCCAAGATTGGTCAATAGAGATAGGCCCCTCCTCTTGCAAGACCACGTGTTGCAAAAAACAATGCCAGTCAAGCTAAAGAGGCTGGACTTGGAAACTCTCTGTCATCCACCATATTCGCCAGACCTTGCACCAACTGACTACCACTTCTTCCAGGCTTTGGACCACTTCTTGCAAGGAAAAATATTCAGTTCCCAACAAGCTGTGGAAAACGCCTTTTGCAATTTCATTGCCACTCACTCTCTAGGATTCTTCAAGGCTGGCATAAGCAATCTACTGTTAAGGTGGCAAAACTGTGTCAGTAGTTTAGGCACACACTTTGACTAATTTTATGCTTGTTTGAGATATAAAACTAAACTTTTGATTCAAAATCGGACATTTCATATTTAATGACCGAATACTTGTTTCTTTGAATCTAAAGTCTGTCCCTTCTATGCATTAATATTTGGATCTAATTTTTTTAATCCATTCTGTTAATTTCTGCCTTTTGATTAGATTGTTCAACCCATTAACATTTAATGTTATTTTTAATGTTGTTAGATTTATGTCTGCTGTTTTACTTTTTGTTCTTATGTCTTTGTCATCATGTCTTTTTATTCATCTTCTTTTATTGCTTTCTTTTGTATTAAGTGAATATTTTACATTTTCCAATGTAACATTATAATATCTCTAATGACTTTTTCATTTTTTATTTTTATTTTTTTAGAGACAGGATTTTGCTGTGTCACCTAAGCTGTAGTGCAGTGGCACAATCATAGCTCACTGTAACCTCAAACTCCTTGGATCAAGTGATCCTTGTACCTCAGCCCCCTAAGTAGCTAGGACTGAAGGCACATGCCACCACACCTGGCTAACTTGATGACTTTTTTCACTATATTTTTTGAGTTATGTATATAGTGGTTGCTTTAGGACTTAAAATAAATCTTTACTTATCAGAATCAGCTTCAGATTTATACTAACAATTCTTGAGAAATGTAGAAATGTTACTCCTATATAGCACTATTCCCTTCCCCCCTTTCTATGATATTGTTATATGTATATTTATAAATCTTACAAATCCAGTTATACATTGTTATAATTATTACTTTATATGATTATGTGACCTTTAATGAAGCTGATAGAAGAAAGGAGAGCAATATATATTTATAGCTTTTGTTATTAACCTTCTTAATTTATCCTTTCTGGTTCTTTTCGGTTGTTCCTATAGATTTAGGTTGCCATCTGAAGTAATTTCCTTAGCCCAATAAAGCTTTGCTTCCTCTACTTCCTTTGTGCTGCCGTTGGCAAATATGTTACATCTCTATATGTTATAGGCCTGCACTATGTTATATACGTACCATTCTTATATAATTAAAAAAAATGAATTGAAAAGAAAGGAGAAGAAATTTGCATTTATATTATCTTTTATAAAACATAATTACCTTTACTGGTGCTCTGTGTTTTTTCATGTGGATTCATATTACCATCTGGAGTCACTGGCTTTCAACCTGAAGAACTTTCTTTAGTATTTCTTATAAGGCAGATCTACAAGCAACGAATTCTCTCAGTTTTTGTTTATCTGGGAATGTCTTTATTTTTTTTATTTATATTTTGATAAATAGGGGTACAAGTGGTTTTTGGTTACATGGATGAATTGCATAGTGGTGATGTTTGGGTTTTTAGTGTACCTGCCCCCTAAATAGTGTACATTATGCCTGATAGGTAATTTTTCTAACCTCACCCACCTCACAACCTTCCCCTTGTGAGTCTCCAACCTCCATTTTACCACTTTGTATTCTCTTGCATATCCATAGCTTACATTTATAAGTGAGAACCTGTGGTATTTGGTTTTCCATTCCTGCATTACTTCACCTAGAATAATGGCATCCAGTTCCATTCAAGTTGCTCCGAAAGACATTATTTCATCTTTTTTATGGCTGAGTCATATTCTGTGGTGACTATATACCACATTTTCTTTACTCCTTGGTTGATGAGCATTTAGATTGATTCCATATCTTTGCTATTGTGAATAGTGCTGTGATAAACATACAAGTGCTGGTATCTTTTTGGCATGATTTCTTTTCCTCTGAGTAGATGCCCAGTAGTGGGATTACTGAATCAAATGGTAGTTCTATTTGTTTTATTTCTTTGAGAAATCTCTATACTGTTTTCCATAGAGGTTGTACTAATTTACATTCCCACCAACAGTGTATAAGTGTTCCCTTTCCATGGCATCCATGCCAACATATATAGTTTTTTGACATTTTAATCATAGCCGTTCTGACCAGGGTAAGGTGGTGTCTCATTGTGGTTTTAATTTGCATTTGGGAATGTCTTTATTTTGCCTTCATTTTTGAAAGTAGCTTTGCTGGACATAGGATTCTTAGCTGATAGTTTTTTTCTTTGTACACATAGAATATATTATCCCACCGCCTCTGCCTCCATTGTTTTTGATAAGACAGTTGTTAATCTTCTTGGGGTTTCCTTATAAATTGTGAATCATCTTTCTCTTACTGCTTTCAATATTTTCTCCTTGTTTTCGATTTTGGGCATTTTTACTGTGTATCTGTGAATCTCTTTGCATTTACCCTACTTGGAGGTCATTGAGCCTCCTGAATGTGTAGATTAATGTTTTTCAATAAATTAGGGAACTTTTTAGCCATTTATTTCTTCAACTATTTTTTCCACTCCTTTTTCTTTTTCCTCTCCTTCTGCTACTCCCATTATGCATATATTGGTATGCTTAATGGTGTCCCACATTTCTCTAAGTCATTTTCATTTTTCTTCTTTTTTCTCTCTTTTCTTTGGCTACCATAATCTCCATCAATCTATCTCCCAGTTTACTAATGCTTTTTCCTGCCAGTTCAAATCTGTTGAGCCTCTGTAGTGAATTTTTTGTTTCAGTTATTATGCTTTCTAACTCCATAACTTCTATTTTGTTCTTTTTTTATAGATTTTTTTCTCTTTATTGATATTCTCTATTGATATGACCTTGTTATCATCCCTGCCTTTATGTCTTTAATTATGGTTTCTTTTAGTTCCTTGAACATGTTTATAATGATTATTTTCAAGTCTTTGTTAAATCCATATCACTGTTCACTCTCACAGGCAGTTTCTCTTGCTTGTTTTTTCAGGCATATGTGTCATACTTTCCTGTTTCTTTTTATGTCTCATAATTTGTGTTAGAACTGGACATTTTAGACAATGTGTTGTAGCAACTCTATGTACTGGCCCTTACCTTCTCTTATGATTCTTATTGTTATTCACTTGTTTGTTTAGTTACTGGCTAGATTGTTTTACTGAAGTCTGTTTCTCCCCACTTCAGTATTAAACTTCAATGTCACACTTCAGGGACTGAAGCCTTGGTGTGGCTCTATTTCCCTGACCACACACAATAATGAAGCTTCACTTATTGTCCATTGATTGTTCTATTGTTTTTAACATCTTCTGAGGCATAAATTGCTCTACAGACAAATTTAATCAAATGTGGGCTCCTTCAAAAGGGTAGCTCCGGAGGTCAATGTTTGAAATTTGTTATGACCCTAAGAAAGCTCCTGCCAGCTCTTTTCCCAATTGTCTCTTAAAAACTAGCCAGCCTACAGTTTAACCTATTACCTCCAATGAATCTGCCAGTCTACTGTCAGTTGCCTTTTACCACGACTTCTACTAGTTCTGATAGTACCCTTGAGTTTGAACTTCTCCATAATCTGTTGCAAATGAAATTAGCTCCTTTGGGAGGAGGTTAGTATCTATCTGCTTTAAGGCCTCCTTCTCTTCCCAGGCAAAATCTCTGAGCTGTGGCCCTGGGGCTGGGGGTGGGGACAATGGTGATTTCTCTCTAAGTGATACTTTTGCTTTAGGAGGTGAACACTCCCTGGAGAGATGGCAGTAGCCTCATCTTTTCAGCTTGCCTCTCCCAACTTGAATCCACCCCCATAGAAGCCCAGGCAAAGGTGCTCTGGGTCCCACTAGCATCAGTGGTGCTGTGCCAAAGATGAAGTCTCTGTCTCATCACTCAGAGCAGGGCCAGAAGGAGGGTGGCCCCACCTTTTTCCTGCAGTTGCCTGGAACTTAGCCTTAGGAACAGATAGCTGAGGGCAGGATGAGAAATGCTGAAGTTTTGTCTCTCCTGGGATGATAGCCCTCTAACAGGGAGACCTGTGGTCTTGACTATAGCAATCTGGAATAGAGTCTCCACCTCGCTGAGCTGGGAGTGGGGAAGAAGGAGGCTATCATAGACTCTCACCTTTTTAACCTAAGTTTTGTAGATAGTGTTGAATAGATGTTTCTTTATTTGCTGCATGCCTTTATGACCATTTCGAGATACTTGAACTGTATCTGTATCTGTATCTGTCTGTCTATCTATCTAAATATATCAGGTGTTAGGGCAGATCTGGTCCTTGTTACTTTGTCATGGTCAAAAGCAGAAGTTTACATATTTCAGCTGCTTTTTTTAATTTTTAATTTTTGTTTGATTTTTCACTTCAGGATACTACGTACAAAGCCAGTATTTTATCGAGTGGTAAAATTAAGGTAGAAAATGGTCAGATTTATCAAAACCCAGTTACTTGGCTCAGGGATCTTCTGGGAGGCGACAGTTATGTGACCTGGAATTACGCTTGGAGTAAGGTGAGTCATAAGTTTATCTTTAACTTCATATTCAAATGTAAAGGTACATATTTTTTTGATGATAAAACTTTTTTCTTTTTTAAGAAATCTGAACAATCTCTAAGCTAGCTTTTGTCCTCAAGTGTCCCTTCAGTGATATGCTACATTTTTTCTCCCACAACTCCTATTTGCCAGAATTCCCAATGGGCATGGTTACACAGATGCTTGTGCCTTCCCTTCCTTGTTCCTCACCTAGTATCAGAAACTTTAATACCTCTAATCTTCACCTTCTGTCTCCTCACTTCTTTCCATGACAAGTGAGGAGAGATTGGCACACTGGGTAGGCTAGATCTGTTCTGTTTCCATTACCAGGCTTTGTTTGGTCATGGGATCGAGCCCAAATGGTGCCTATACCTTACTGATCCCCCCAGACCTTCCTCACTCTGTTCAGTTTAACAAGCATTTATTGAGCACTCAGACATACTAGACAGTACGCCAAATGCTCTTCATGCATTATCTCTTTTAATCCTCACAACAACTTTGTAAGCTGGAGGCACTTGTTTTACAAACACACAAACTGAGGCTCAAAGAATTTAAGAATCTTGCTTAAGAATTGGGACTTCAGAGTCTTTTACCAAGTATTGTCAGGCACTATGTGAAGTGCTGAGGGTATAAAAATAAATATGACACAGACCCTGCCCTCAAGGGGCTTATGGTTTAATGGAACAGATACATTAAATCAGAATTTCATTTAAATGATATATATAAGTGCTGTGATAGAAATATGAACACAGAAGTTGTGGGAGCTTAGAAGAAAAAGGTCATTACTTGAGCTTAAAGGATACAGGAAGGCATCCTGGAGGAAGGTATGTTTGAGTTGAATCTTGATACTTTGCCCACAGTGAACCTAGCCTCTGGAGTTATATTATTAGCTAAGGGTAGAGAACCCAAAGACTCTTGGGCCCAGAACATTTCTGGTAGGTATTTGCCGGTCTGCCACAGCCCCACCCACTCGTGTGTAGATATTTCTAAGCTCTGACCTTTTGGGCTGATAATAATATCTAAGTTCACAAATAGACAAAAACTTAGATACCTAGACATGAAATGTTATTAATTTAATCAGTTAACTATCTGATTTCTCAAAAAGTACCATTACACATATGGTTTAATTTTATTGATGTAATATTGACTTTTTTAAAGTTATAAAGTAGCAGGTGCTGGATTAATGGTTGTTTAATAAGTGAATGGATAAGACAATTAATGATACACAACAAAGGTCAAGGTACAAAGGTTTTTCTGTGAAGGGCCAGATTATAAATGTTTTGGGCTTCGTGGGTATATGGTCTGTCACAGCTACTCAATTCTGTTGTAGCATAAAAGTAGCCATAGATGTTAAGTAAATGAATGAACATCACTGCATTCCAATAAAACCTTATTTACGAAAGAAGGTGGCAGCCTGGATTGGGCCATAGGCTGTAGTTTGCCAATCCATGATATACAATAATCAGTACTTTATAAAAATTACAATTTTCATTAGATAGGTGTATTTGACTCTTAAAGAATGTATGACTTTTAAATTCTGTGCTTACTTATGTACAGGTAACATATCTTGGGAAGGAGCTTTTGAAGTATGTTTCTGAGGAAGTACCCATGCTTCCAGAACCAAACTTGGTATCTCAGCAACATCAAACTTGTCTTCCAGGTATGTGCAGACCAACATCCATTTCTTAGTTATGAAATAAAAACACCCAAACCTACTGAAAAGGCACTCCTTCGGTTTCTTTTTAATCTTTTTTTCCTTTGATGTAAAATTCACAATTAACCATTTTATTTTGTTTATTTATTTTTTTGACCCATGAGGATGTCTGAACACAATTAACTATTTTAAAGTGAACAATCCAGTGGCATTTAGTACATTCACAGCACTGTACAGCTACCACCTCTGTGTGGTTCCAGACACTTTTATCAAGAAACCCTGTACCTACCAGAGTAACCAGGTTACTCTGCATCAATTACTCTGCATTCTGTACTTTCCCCAATCCCTGGGAACCACCAGTCTGCTTTCTGTCTGTAGGGGTTTGCCTATAATATACCATATAAATGAAAACATACCATATGTGACCTTTTATCAATTGACTTCTTTCAATTAGTATAATGTTTTTGAAGATCATCCACATTGTAACATGTATCAGTATTCTCTTTTGAGGCTGAATAATATTCCATTATATGGATATACCACAATTTGGCCATTCATTGTTTAATGGGTACTTAGGTGGTGTCCACGTTTGGGCTATTGGGAATAATACTGCTATGAATATGCATTTACATGTATTTGTTTGAGTACCTGATTTCAGTTCTTTTGTGTATAGATCTAGGAATGGAATTGCTATATAGGTTGAGCATCCCTAATTCAAAAATCCAAAATCTGAAATGCTTCAAAATCTAAAATTTTTTAAGCACTTGCTTGATGCTACAAGTAGAAAGTTTCACATCTGTCCTTATGTAATGGGTGGCAGTCAAAACACAGTCAAAACTTTGTTTCATGCATGAAATTATTAAAATTATATAAAATTACCATCACGCTGTGTGTATAAGATGTATATGAAACATAAATGAATTTCATATTTAGACTTAGATCCCATCTCCGAGCTATCTCAATATGTATATGAAATATTCAAAAATATAAAGCCCAAAACCCTTCTGGTCCCAAGCATTTGGGGTGTGATAAGGGATACTCAAGTTGTTAGTAATTCTGTGTTAAACATTTTGAAGAGTAGCCAAACTGTTTTCTATAGCAGCTAAACCATTATTATTCTTTTTCTTACAGCAAGCCCCAATAATTCAAACTACTTTCCTCTCCTAACTTTAACACCTAATCCACCCTAACCTCTAAAGATCTTTCTCTGTCTCAAAAACTGGCTTCATAATGGGGTGCATTCTCCCCAGTTTTTCTGAAGACAGCCTCGAAAGTGCTTTTCATTATTTTTGAGAAACAGACTAGGTAAGAACAATAATTGTAGGAAAGCTGAATGGCTTAAGAAACTGGAAGGAGTTCTTATAGTAATTCATAGTCTTTGATTCCTAACCTGGTTGCATATCTACCTAATCAAATTATGAGGTAAGGCCCAGTAACCTGGGTTTTTAGTGACACTCAGCCAGCCCGACTATAGACTTAGGATGTTTATTTGATTTCTTACTCAGATGATAATTTGACGGCCTTTGATATTCAGCCCTTTGCTTTGATTCTACTAAAGCACTCTCTCTTCCCCCGCCCACCAACACATTTGAAGGAAAACAGAGCAAACCCTTTCTCCTTCTAGTTTCTAACCTAATGAGTCAAAGCAGAACTGTAGGTTCTTTCTTGTATCATAAAGGTCATCTAGTCCTTAGATTTTCTAGTTCTAGGCAGGCATTTCAAACCCCAATCAAGCATCTCCTTCCTCAGAGGGTACATAATTCCCATCAAGTGTGCATGAAATTAGAAATGGGTTCTGAACTGTCTTATAATATAAACAATTTCTTGTTATTATGGGGCCTAGGAATCTACAGGCAGGTCCCTGTTGGCATTCCATAAGCTGCTGTTAGAATTTTGTTTGATTAGGATTTTTTTTTCTTTTTTTTTTAGAGACAGAGTCTCACTCTGTCACTCAGGTTGGCAGGCTGAGTACAGTGGTGCAAGTCATAGCTGACTGCAGCCTCAAACTTAAACCTGGCTAATTTTTAAAAATTTTTTGTGGAGACAGGTTCTTGATATATTGCCCAGGCTGGTCTGAAACTCTTGCCCTCAAGAGATCCTCCTACCTCAGCCTCCCAAATCTACTGGGATTACAGGTGTGAACCACCACACCCAGCTTGATTAGGATTCTTTTGTAGCTGTTTATGTGGTACTTGACAGAAATCCAAAGACCTGACAAGTTAGAAAAATGTAGAACTCTCTACCCCTATTACAAGACAAGCATTCAGGAGAGAATCTCTCCCTCTTCTGCATATAAAAAATATGATCATGGAAATAATGGCTCTGACACTGAGAGACTAGAAAATCTAAAAAAAAAAAAAATAAGTCCATGTGGCTTTCACCAGCCTACCTGGGATCACAAACGTAATCTGTTCTGTTATACTTTTTGATGATCATACTCTTCAGAATAGTGTCTGTTTTTGGGAATAAGGGTCACCCATACTAGGGTGACCATGCGTACTGGTTTGACCAGGGCAGTCCCTAATTCAGCAAAATTATTACTAACATTCCCTTTCACTTTCAGAAGCACCTTGTTTAGATGACCCGGTACAGGAACCAAGCAAATTGGTGTTTGAGAAAACGAAATTTGGACAAGGTAAAAAAAAAGAAAGAAACTTTTCAATTTCATTTGCTTATATAAGAAATGTTTAGGTTCTACATATTGTGCACATAGATCAAATAGGTCAAATCCTATGCATATCACTCTATATTATAAATAATTGCTGGTTACCTCATTTTCATTTCCTGATAGACTAAGAAAATCTTTGAGTTCAGAGAGACTTTTATGGGCTCTGTTTCCTCCTATATTCCCAAATGCTTGGCACACCATAGCTTCCCAATAAATGTTCATTTAATAATGTTCATTAAATAAATGAATGAATGAATCAGTGTGTGAAAGCATGAATATGATCCAGAGCACTGCTGTTTTAAAACTGGATTTGCTTAAATTGACTATCTTAATAGGTGGACGTGCCTAAATCTTACAGGCTATAGTGGAATTTGTGGTGAAGAATTCAACCAATGGTCAATAGGATTCGGGTTAGTTAATATTATCTCCTTTGTCTGAATTTGCTGTTTCTAATTGTAAGATATAGGAGTGATAGCCCATTACATTTTCTCAGCCACAAATTCAAAAGAGAACCTTCCCTCTCATTCTCCCTCTTTATGAGAAATCATAAAGAAATCTTTTTAGCTTTGTGAATCAGTATGTCCTAAACTTATTTAATTAGATGATATCTATTAGCATTCCACAGAAGAAATAGTAAGCCTCAATGTCTACCTTATTTACATATCATTTTGAATTCATGGTATCAAGAAAATCCTGAATCATGAAGAGAAATGATAAAAAAAAATTTAATCTTGCCATCTTAAGACTTTCTTCAATGAATCAGAGACAGTGAAAAAGCTTTATTCTGAATTCTTCACAAAAAAACTAATTAAATTGGCAACTCCAGTCAATGTATTGACGGACTCCAGAGTGTTGAAACATGGTATGTTAACACATTTGAGGGGATGTGTTGTTTCTAATCAAGGACTTCAAACATAAAAACACAAACATTTTTAAAAAATTTTTTTGATTAAACCCCTGAAGGATCTTTTATCTCTAAAGTTCTTTTAAGCTTTAAAATGGAATGAGTCTATGGTGCATTTTCCCTTAAAATTTCACAACTTCCTCCCAAAAGCCTCTCACCTTTTTGTTGAGCCTACTTGTTCCTCCTCTGTGTTACTGAGAGAATCTTCACTGATACTTCAGTAAAAACTGGAAGAGAAAAAAATAAACATTCCCAAACTGCTATAGAGTTTGTTATCATTAGACATGGACATATTGACTTATTTTTTACAAGGTTATTTATTTGGAGGTGATAATTTTTTAATTGACAAATAATTGTACATATTCATGGGGTGCATAGTGATATTTTGATACATATAATGTATAGTGATCAGATCTAAATAATTACAATATCCATCATCTCAAACATTTACAAATTTTTTGATAGCTCACATTTTGTTTTTTACCTAGAAAGCCAATTTTATATATTTATGTTCCCTGTTGCCATATTACCAAGATATTCAAAACACATTAAGCAAAATGTTTTCATGTAAGCAAAAAAAAAAAGAGAGATCAAGTAGAGGACCATCATTTATTTTATTTTTTTATTTTAAATTTGTTTTTATTTTTTCTGGTTTATCCAAGAAAGAAAGGAATTTTTAAAAATTAAAAAAATTTTTTTCCCTTGTTTCTTCCCATTTTTTTATTTCAATAGATTCAGGGGGCATACGAGTGGAGTTTTGTTTCTTGGATGTTATATAGTGGTGACATCTGGGCTTTAGGTGTACCCATTACCCAAACAGTGTACACTGAACCCAATAGGTAATTTTTCATCCCTTTCCCCCCTCTTATCACCCTCCTTCCTGAGTTTCTAGTGTCTATTATGTCACTCTGTATGACCATGTATACATGGTCATTTGCACATTTGGTTGTATGAAAGTAAACCCCAGAATTCTACTAAAAAGAAACTCCTAAATTGTCTGCTGTATATAAAATAACCCAGCAGAGGGCTTGGGATAAGGTAGATGATCAACAAATACTTAGTTTTTTCTCTTTCCTCTCCTATCAGTGGATATATTTTAGCTCCCACTTACAAATGAGAACATGTGGCATTTGGTTTTCTGTTCCTGAGTTATTTCATTTAGGATAATGTCAAACAATCATTTAATACACACTAATTATATTTTCTTTCATGAGGAGCTAATATCATTTGTGCATTTGAAAATAGAACATGCTTTTCTAGGAAAAATAATCTTTTTTCGTTTTTAGTAAAATAGTCCTTGGGATACTGGTAATCTGTTGTAAATAAATGAAATGGCTTTAAAGACAGAGTTTTATTCATTTCAGTATTATTGTGTTTCATTTCTCAGTAAAAGTATATGTAATAGAGCACAAACATTCACAGGTGCTTCTGTTTTATGTGGTTAAGAACTTTTTTAAACGTTGAACAGCCAAGGAAGATAGGTACCTGATAATAGTGCTGAGGGTGTTTATTTCGGCACTTATTTATAACGCTTGAGTCTTTATTATTTCAGTTGTAATTTTTTTCACTCTGGTGTCATGATTAACACTCCTTTAACTTAATCCATAAAGTACATAATATATCCACTGATAGGAGAGGAAAGAGAAAAAACTAAGTATTTGTTGATCATCTACCTTATCCCAAGCCCTCTGCTGGGTTATTTTATATACATCAGACAATTTAGGAGTTTCTTTTTAGTAGAATTCTGGGGTTTACTTTCATACAACCAAATGTGCAAAAAACCTGAACACTTTACATATAAAATCAATACCCTTTACCCAATTCAACTTAACAAACCACCTATTAGATTTCAGTTTTCCCCCAAAGAATGAGGACTTAAATAGTTTGAAACTTCTAAGTAATTATACTTCAGGTCTATTTCTGGACTTTAGTATAGCTTTCACAGATGGCTTTTGATCTTATCAATGTAAGTCTATATCAGATTATTAGTTTTAAATATCAAATCATGTAATACCCTATCACCATATATATGCTTTAGGATCCCTAAAAATTTTTAATGGACACTTTTCTAGTCCTAGAAATTTTAGTGGATGTTAAATATGTGAAAGATGCTCACACTATGTAGTAATCAGGAA
Source organism: Lepilemur ruficaudatus (assembly GCA_963574885.1). Lineage (NCBI taxonomy): Eukaryota > Metazoa > Chordata > Mammalia > Primates > Lepilemuridae > Lepilemur > Lepilemur ruficaudatus. The sequence continues at coordinate 41,123 of CAUYRT010083100.1, forward strand.
GATGCCAATAAAAATAATAGAGAGGCCAGGCACAGTGGCTCACACCTGTAATCCCAGCACTTTGGAAAGCTGAGGCAGGAGGATTGCTTGAAGCCAGGAGTTCAAGACCAGCCTGGACAATATAGTGAGATGACCCTGTCTCTACAAAAAATTTTTAAAAATTAGCTTGGTGTGGTGGTGTGCATCTGTAGTCCCAGCTACTCTGGAGGCTGAGGCAGGAGGATCGTTTGAGCACAGGAGTTTGAGGTTGCAGTGAGCTATGATCACACTACTGCACTCCAGCCTGGGCAACAAAGCAAGACCTATCTCTAAAAAAAAAAATTAATAAAAATATAATAGAGAAATTTTATTTACCATCAGAGTGGCAAAACTTAAAAAGCTGATAATGTTCAGTGTTAGCAAAGATGTGGAGGATAGGAACAGGTACTCTCATAGGTGCTGTCATATACTATTGGTGGTAGTATAAAAGGATGCATTCGGGAAGGTACTCTGACAGAAACTTTTAAAATTTAAAATGTTTACAAACCCTTCAACCCAGTATTTCTGCTTCTGACCATCAATCCTATATAAATATTTGTACATGCCTGAATAGTAAAAATTGAGTAAATTATGAATTATAAATAAATGAAACTAGGTGCAGGTACATTAAGTTGGTGTAATCATAACCAAAGTGGGGGACAGTATCGCGGGAGAAAATGACTAGTGAAAATGAGAGTGTTTAAATGATGAAACTAAGCTAACATTGATGAAATGAATTTTTTTTTTTGAGACAGAGTCTCACTGTCTTGCCCAGGCTAGAGTGCCATGGCATCAGTCTAGCTCACAGCAACCTCAAACTCCTGAGCTCAAGCAATCCTTCTGCCTCAGCCTCCCGAGTAGCTGGGACTACAAGCATGTGCCACCATGCCTTGCTAAATTTTTCTATATATTTTTAGCTGGCCAATTAATTTCTTTCTATTTTTAGTAGAGATGGGGTCTCGCTGTTGCTCAGGCTGGTTTCTAACTCCTGACCTTGAGCAATCTGCCCGCCTCGGCCTCCCAGAGTGCTAGGATTACAGGTGTGAGCCACCATGCCCGACCT